>PVJS01002507.1:37670-52781 GCA_004027185.1 Glis glis | reverse complement strand
AAGAGAGAGAGAGAGGGAGGGAGGGAGAGAGAGAGACAGGGAGAGAGAGAGCGAGAGAGCTGAGGCTGGCCACGAACCCGGATCCTCCAGTTTCCACCTCCCAAAGTACTGGGATTACAAGTGTGCGCCACCGCGCCCGGCTTTATACTTTATTTTGAAACCGGGTCTCACGAACTTGCGGAGGCCCTCACTGGGTAGAGAGAGAAAGAGACAGGGAGAGAGAGAGAGAGAGAGAGAGAAAGAGAGAGAGAGAGAGAGAGAGCTGAGGCTGGCTGTGAACCCAGATCCTCAGGTCTCAGCCTCCCAAGTACTGGGATTACAAGCATGTGCCACCATGCCTGGCTGAATTTCTGTTTTTAAGTCACCCATCCTATGGTACTTTGTTATAGCAGCCTGGTAAACTATGGTACTTTGCTATAGCAGCATACTAAATACATCTGGAGACATGAGAGGTAGAAAGACCCCTGGATGAGAAGAACTTTTCATGATAACCACAAAAAGACCATCAGTCCTAGGAGCAAACAAACCTGGGTTAGGACCCTGACTTTCTATTATTACCTGCTGTGTGTTTTCCATCAAGACACTTAACCTCTTTGTACCATGATTTTTCATCTGTAAAATAGGAAAGATAATATCTTCCTCCCAAAGATGTTCTTAGAATTCAATGTGAAAACATAGTCTTTGGCTTATGCATGGCCCCTCAACAACCAGGCCCAATTGCCAATACAATTCTGACCACCTACCAAATACTAATGATAATGAGTATGAGTACCTTAGCCTGATATTGCCACACCCTGCGGGACTCTGCACATGATAAATGCTTCCATTCTCAGTTCTTTCTGCCCCATTGAGCTTATCACATACTTGCTGTTTGTCTCTGACTGAGACCTCAGTTCTATGCAGAAGCCCCTCTCCTTCATTTCTCCTGGCCCAGTGCGGGGCCCTCTACTCGGTGCCATGAAAGGGCCCGGTGAACTAGCAGAGGCCTGCTCTAGAGTACCGGGCCTCTTCCACGTGGCAGCGATTCAGCAATTCAGCGATTCAGCATATCAATAGCAAAGATGGCGCTGGCAGACCCGCCCCACCTAGCCTCAAGAGGGCTATAATAGGTTATAGGGGGCGTATGACCCGACCCGTCACGTGCCATGGGGCCACACCCTACTTCCCGGGGGTTCCTTTATGGGTTTCACTTTAAAACTGCCCTGTCTTCCTAAATAAACGAGATTTTGCTCGACATATTCTCCCGGCTCGTGGTGAATGTTTCTCGAGCCGTCGGCGCTCATTTTTCCCTGTCAGTCCGTGCCACTCTCGGGCGGGACCCGAGAGGCCAGGAGGAGTGTTCTTTCAGCAGGCCCCAGAGCCTGCCTCACACCACCTCCCTCTCATGCTCACCCATGTAGATGGCCATATAGACTTTGAGAAAAAACAGCACCTTTATTTGCATTTTTTATACCTGGTTTTTAAAAAAATGCTCATTACTTAAACCCTCCTGCCTCTACTCAAAAATAATAATTACCATAATAAAACCAAATGGAAAACCCCCTCCACTAATTATAATGTCATAAAATAAAGTCCTACTTGGCCCAAAATGTTGAGAAATTGGCTGTTTTAGTTAACTAACCATTCTACTAACAAGGTATCCTATCAAAGCTAAACAGCAAATTTCAAAGAATTAGAATGTAAATCAAATATGCCAAACACCAAAAGCACTGGGGTGGGTGGGTCATTACTGGTTCAGAAGGCTCGAGGATTTAGCAGCGTTTCAGAGACTGTCAAAACCACAGTTATTGCTGAAGGATCCTGATAATAAGAACTGGAGGCGATCTGTGCTTCCAGGTGGCATGAATTCAAAACAGGGTTTTATATATACATATAAATACGAGACTGATACAGCCAAAGGAAGAAGCTTTCCTGAGACCCAAAATCAAATGCTTCCCATGGCAGAGCACTCATGGATTACTTACAATGCTACTCCAGTTCACCTCAAAGAGGGGTGTGAGGGGGACTCCTCCTCCTCCTCTCCTCACTTGGGCTGCATCACCCACCATAGGTTGTGTGTAGCTGTATTAAGCGTCTCTGCCCAGCTCCAACAACAGCACAAGAAGCATTAGACACCATTCCTGCCATCAAATGAGGCAATTTCATTGGAGAACTGTCCAATGTTACCGAATTCTGAGTTGAGTGCATTGAGCTTGAAATGCTGGACATTAAAATTTGACATTCTATGATCACTATTCTGTGCTGCATGTTTTACATAGATTACATCATTTAATCTCATATTCTTGGTCATATTATTATCCCCATTTTATAAATGAAAATTCTGAGTCTTGAGAGAGAACAAATAACTGGCTCAGGGCCACAGAGCTAAGGTAATATAAACTTGGACACAAAACCCAGGTCAGCGTGACCCCCCACCACCCCCCAGCCCACACAGACACTTCACCTCTCCAACACTGCCTCTTCCGAAGTCCCTATAGACCCGGCGTGCTCCCTTCTATCATGTTTTCCACTTCCCTTTTTATCCCCCCATACTCTATCATACCTCCTATCCTAGGATAGAAGATTTTAAAACAAAGAATAAGGCTTCTCTAGAAGTTCTTTTTTTTTTTTTTTGGTACTGGGGATTGAACCCAGAGGCATTTTACCTATGAACTACACCCCCAGTCTGTTTTACTTTTTATTTTGAAACAGGGTCTCGCTAAGTTGCCAAGACCCTCATGAGGTTGAAGCTGGTCTAGAACCTGCAATCCTCCTCCTGTCTCAGCCTTCCAAGTACTGGGATTATAGGCATGCACCACCACACCCAGCGGGGTCCTTCTATTCTAAAGCAAACTTCAGGGTAAATTTTAAAAGGTGGTGCTTGCTGTCTTTGGCTCATTGGAAGAATAACATTACTCTCCCAGAGACTGTGATTTTGTCTTTACAAAGACAGAGAACTGCCATATAGATCTGCTTCTTCTCTTACTGAACTTCCTTCTTCTTCTTCATTAGCAGCAATTAGAAAAAAACAAAATAGAACCCAGAAAGAAGATTCTGTTGAGTTCACGAGAACTCCAAGTTAAATTCTCAGAGGTTAATAGAGTGAAAGTCAAACAGCCAGGCGCTTGGGGTGAAGAGAAATGGAAAAGGAATTGAAATACTATTGCACTCCAGCCTCGCCCAGCGAAGTGAAAGAGATGGCTGATCAGCTGACACAGGGATGTAGGGGATTTCAGGTCCCCATAAGTCTGCTAGAGGTGCCACGCTGCTAAATATCAGAATGTCCAGTATGTTTTTTAATTGCCTTGCTTGTAACTGCTTTTCAGAAAGTCAAAGAAGCAAAGATGGGGATTTTTTTATCTAAAACATCAGTTAGAGAAAAATTGGCAATTTCACAATAGGACAAGGAAGAAATGATATGGCCTAGGCACAGGGCCCGGCTTTAGGAAAGCATTTCTCAAAGAGCCCAGAAAAATGCCAGTAATGATCTCATGGCTATAGACGTTAAAAGAAAGAATACTACAGATGAAAATGTGGGGGAGGGGAGGGCTTTCAAAATGAAAAACCTGACTTTATAATAAAATGATGATACAATAAAAACAGGAGTGCAACTGTGAGTGGAAACCAGCAATAAATTATACAACAAAAACATAACACACACACGCACTAAAAATGAAAAAACAGGCCATTCATAAGCAAAACTGTAAGAATGCCCCCAACATGGAAATGTTATAAAGATCAAAGCCTAGAATATGCTGAAATAGATTTAAAAACAAAACTTTTTTTTCAAGGGATTTTTATTAGGGGAGGATCTGATAGTGAAAGAAAAGGAAAAGGAAAGGGTTAGGCTAGGTTTGGATGTGATGTGTAAAAATGACAGATCCTTCTGTCTCAGCCTCCCAAGTATTGGGATTATAGGCTTACACCATGCCCAGTTTGTCATTAGAATTTAAACTATCAGAAGAGTAGGGAATTTGTTTGAGGGAGTTTTTGTTCAGTGCTTAGAACAATGCTTGCCACCCAGTGCATTTAAGTGGAGTGAATGCATATAGTCTTAAGCCTGTGGCACAGGAGGGTGTAGCTATTTTTGGCCTTGGTCTAGTCTCTTTTTGTTTTTGATGGTGGTGGGGATTGAACCAAAGGATATTCTACCTCTGAGCTACACCCCAAGCCCTTTTTATTTTAAAACAGAGCCTGGCTAAGTTGCTGAGGCTGGTCTCAAAGTTGTAATCCTCCTGTCTCAGCATTCCAAGTACTAGGATTATAGGCATGCCCACCATGCCTAGCTAGTCTCTTCTTTAATAGCTGGAGTCGCTAAGATCCATTTACTCCTATTCCACTCTCTGTTAACCAGAAATCTAGGACACCAGATTTCTTGAAGAGGAGTGAAGAACTTAAACACAGTCATCAGAATTATTGCCCTCCTCCCAAGCTCTAGGTAGAGATTTCATAACTTGATTTGGAGACATCTAATGCTATTTCCAGTTATAGCTTGTGGTATCACAAAAATTCTTAACCAAACTCCTCCCAACAAAGTGAGAAATTTCTGTCTAAACTATACAATAACTGAAAATGTTCTTAAAACTGAAGCTTTGGGATTTTAGAAAATTTTAGGCTTTGGCAAAAATACCTTTTTTTTTTTTGCAGTACTGGGAATTGAACCCAGGGGCATTCTACCTCCAAGCTACACCCCTAGCCCTATTTTTTTAGTCTTTATTTTGATACAGGGTCTAAGTTGTGGAGGGCCTAAGTAGCTGAGGCTGGCAGCGAACCTGCGATTCTCCTGTCTCAGCCTCCCAAGTACTGGGATTACAAGCATGTGCCACCATGCCTGGCTAAAATACCTATTTTTAGAAGGAAATTATCACAAAACAAATGTTCAAAATCCGTTTTATGATTAGGAAAAATGTAGGCATCAAAACCTAATTTAGAAAGACCACTGTGTGACAAGACATTTTGTAGATGAGGCAATGCCCCACAGCCTTACCTTCTTGCATTCACAGAATTTCCCATTGCCAGGAAGTCACTCCTATACACCTTCATTTACCTACAGCACAAACTAGGTATGGAACTTGGACAAACTTCTCTGAGCCAGTGTTTTTATGATCACAAAAATACTGTAGGGGTGTGTGTGTGACTGTGTGTGTGTGTGTGTGTGTGTGTGTGTGTGTGTGTGTGTACATTTTGTGGAGAAGCCAGATAAACAATAGAATATAACATAAAAAGTCAGAAATCCTCACCTTAATGAATTTGCAAGCATGGAAACGGGATCACCCATCTCTCTTTTCACAATGTTATTAATCAAAATACTACTCACAAGTGGTTGTTCAGCAGTGTACTGAAGCTTACAGTAAAAATGCTGTGCAGAGTCTAGATGACCTTTCCAAAGCTGACCAAGGCCAAATGGCAGGTTTTCTGGCTTGTATTTCCACAGACCAAGCCTAGATGCCTTGCGTGCTCCCGGGCCTGAGGAAAGAGTGCCACCTGGAGGATATCTACTTCAGAGAGAGATCCGTTTGTAAAACCAACCCTGAGTCAGGCCAGCAACTCAGATCTACACAGAAACCAGAGCCACTCTCCAATCACCTCATAGACTGTTTGCAGGCTTGCCTTTTAAACAACTTTCCTTTTCATTGCAATCTTGGAAACCTTTCATGAATTTCATTTCTCAAAGTCATCTGTATAATTCTGGTTGCTCTTTGGGAAGAGGTTTCTTCTGCTTGGCCCACAGATACACTTAATGAGTCAACACTCTTACAATTCCTTTACTCCCATAATGGACAGGCTTTTTCTACTCCCATTCCAAGTCAGGTTTTCAATCAGAATATGTACCCTAAAGGGCCCTATAAGAGCTGCCAAATCCAAGTCCCACATTTTCAACCAGATGATTCAACCCTAACCAGAAGGAACATCTAATTATTCATCAGCTATTAGCTGCCGTGGCCAGGGAAGATGAAGCCATCCTGCTTACAAACTATTCAGTAGGGGAAACAGTTTCCAAGGACTGAGCCTACACAGCTCAAGGACTGAATATAGTTTTCTATGCTTCTGGGAGGAGGAAAGGAGTGAGGAGCATGCTTTTCAGTTATAAGAGATCCCACCCCCAAATTGCTATACCTGTCAAGCAACAGGAATAGATTCTATGAACAAAAGAAATCTGCTATTCTGTGTAATGGTCCCATGATGCATTTATTTCAGTTCTGCCCTTAGTTCCCCATTCTCTAAAATGCTGAGAAAAGAATGCTACCTGAAATTGTGTGAATTTTCAAAAACAGGCATTTTCTTTTAAAATGGCCTCTTCCCCTTCCTTTGTTCTCAGAAAACCAAAGCTGGTTCAGACCATTTTTTCTCTGTGAGTTCTCATAGTAGGACATGCAGAGTATAGACAGATAGCTTGTTGTTAACCCAGCTGAGTTCTATTATAAGAAGAAAACCGGTTCTCTTTCCTTTTAGTTCTTCTATGACCCTTTAATGGGGATAGAAAGACTAAGCAACTGGAATGACTTGATTAAGGAGAACTAAGAACAAGAGGTTGAAGGCAGAGAACACTGCAAGGCAGAAGGAAAACCAATTTGTTCTAGGGTAAGAAGGCTGAAGATTAAGGATGCAGTCCCATTATACTGGAAATCACCAGCGCCTGCCTCAAAAGCACATAAAGATATTACCCCTTGGCCTATTTCAGGAGAAACTGATTTAGTACCAAGAGATACAATCCAGTGTCCTAGAGATATCCAGGATAACACCTTAACATAATACATACCCCCAATGGCTGCAAAGATTTAAATAAAAAAACTGAGCTGAAGGATCACCTGTGTCCACAAAATAAAGGATTAGGCTAAAGAGCCTAGAGTTAGCATCTCATGGCACACACATCCCAAAGGAATACTGGTAATTTAAAACCTTTGACATCTGACAAGGTCCAGAAACAGTGGAGCTTCAGAACAGAGAAGAAAACTTCAACCAAGAAAATAAAATTTAGTTGAAATAGCAAAAAGCAACAAAAATCTAAACTTAAAATTCTGAGACTTAGGAATTCTGAGAAAAAATTAGGTAGTATTATAAAGAAAAGAGATGACAAGTCAGTACATCTTCTGTGAAGGTCATATACTTAAAAAAAAAAAGAAACAAACAAAAGAAAAGCACAAAAGGTAAGAAAACTTGGTATCTTCTATTAAAGCTCCCATGTTATTAAAAACACTCACCCTTAATTCTGAAAGGGATTATTTACTGGAAAGAAATATTACAGGTCTCCTTAATCCTGCAAGGCCAATATGGTACCCCCATCCACCCAAATATCTCACAAGTTCTTTACCCTGACTCAGAAATCTCTTGGATTTTTTAATCCAAAGCCAGAGCCTAAAATGACAATGTATAGTTTCCAGAGGGCCTCGGACACAGCATAAATTAATGTTGCCCTAGAGTTTATTATTTATCAAAGGAGGGTAGCTAGAAAGTCAATGAACTGAGGTGCTTCACTTGACATCTTAATATCCAGTTTTTCAAGAAAGCTTCACACAGCCCAGGAGGTAAGATGTTCTTATGTAAAGCAAACTTTCATGACATACTAGTTCACCAAAACCAGTGGGTGATTCCAAGAAATCTTGAAGGGAGTAATTACACCAAAGGAGGAATCCACATAGTCAAGACATGGCTCTCTAAGAAGATGGAGCTATTTAATCTTAGCAAGGGCAGCTGCTCTTCTTTCTGTGTTCTGGAACAAGGCACGAATTAAAGCTTTTACTTCACTTGAAGAGAATGCAGTTGCCAGGGGCCCTTTTCCATCTGCCCACCTGCAAAACAAAAAATAATTCTCTGAATCATAAGATTTTAAAATTACTTATTTGATCCAAATGCTTGTTTTAAATTCAAATAAAATAAGTCCTGGGTATCCTTCCTCTTCTTTATAGATTTATCCATCAATATCATAGACCTCTCTGCTCACTGGCTGCATCTGGTATCAGCACAGCTGGATGAAGAGACCAAGAGATGAAGACTGTTTTACTTCTATACTCATTGAGCCCTTTCTAAACTTAAGAAACCATAATCTCTCATGTCTCGCACTATATAGCTACTTTAAAAAGTAACGCACAAACAACAAATTTTAATTGAAAAGGGTTTAGTATTAAAAATACATTAAAAAAAAAAAAAGGCCAGGCATAGTGGCACACACCTATAATCCCAGTACTTGGGAGGCTGAGACACAAGGATCACAAGTTTAAAGCCAGCTTCAACAACCTAGCGAGACCCTGTTTCAAAACAAAAAATAAAAAGGGCTGGGGTATAGCTCAGAGGTAGAACGCACTTGGGTTCAATCCCCAGAACAACAACAACAAAAAAAAAATGCCAGGAATCAATAATGAAAAAACAACCCAGTAGAATAAAGGGCAAAAAATATAAACAGGGGCCGGGCGTGGTGGCGCACGCTTATAATCCCAGTACTTTGGGAGGCGGAGACTGGAGGATCCGGGTTCAGGGCCAGCCTCAGGTCTCTCGCTCTCTCTCTCCCTGTCTCTCTCTCTCTTTCTCTCTACTTAGTGAGGCCCTCCGCAACTTTGTGAGACCTGGTTTCAAAATAAAGGATAAAAAATAGGGCCGGGGGTGTAGCGCAGACGTAGAATGCCCCTGGGTTCAAATCCCCGGTACCGCAAAAAAAAAAAAAAAATATATATATATATATATATATATATATATAAACAGGGATTTTACGAATGAGTAAAGAAAAATGAGACCAACACAAAGATGCTCAACTTCATTAGAATTTAGGGAAATGAAAATTAAAATGACAATGAGCTATCATGTCACATCAATTAGATTATCAAGTCTGCTAATTCCAAATACTAGGAAAATGTGAAGCAACAGGATATATATAAACTATGAAATATTTGTACAATGGGATATGATACAGCAGCGAAAATGAAGTACATCTACTCATACCATCATGAATGAATTTCAAAAAACATAATATTGGACAAAAAAAGCTACAGAATATTCCATTTATAGAAAATTAAAAACAAGCCGGGTGTGGTGGCATATGCTTGTAATCCCAGTACTTTGGGAGGTGGAGACCGGAGGATCCGGGTTCGCGGCCAGCCTCAGCGCTCTCTCTCTCTCTCTCTCTCTCTCCTTAGCGAGGCCCTCCGCAACTTCGTGAGACCCGGTTTCAAAATAAAGTATAAAAAAATAGGGCCGGGGGTGTAGCTCGGAGGTAGAACGCCCCTGGGTTCAATCCCCGGTACCGCAAAAAAAAAAAAAAAAAAAAAAAAAAAGAAAATTAAAACCAAGCAGGCAAGTCTAAATTTTTTATTGTTTAAGAATATGTATACCTGTAATCCCAATACTTGAGAGGCTGAGACAGGAGGATTGCAGGTTCAAGGCCTGCCTCAGCAACTTAGTGAGATCCTCAGCAACTTAGTGAGACCATGTTTCAAAATAAAAAATTTAAAAAAAGGACTGGGGGTGTGGCTCAGAGGTAGAACACTCCTGGGCTCAACCTCTAGTACCACATGCACAGAAAAAAAGAATATGTAAAATGAGCTGGCATGGTGGCACATACCTGTAATCGTAGTACTTGGAAAGCTGAGACAGGAGGATTACAGGTTAAAGGCTAGTCTCAGGAAGACCCTCAGCAACTTAGCAAGACCTTGTTTCAAAATAAAAAATAAAAAGGGCTGGGGTGTAGTGCGAGGGTTGAATGCCTTTCGTACTGGGTTCAATCCCCAGTACAAAAAGAAAACCAAAAAATAAAAAACAAACAAGAGTATGTGTAAATGTAAAACTAAAAAGAAAGAAAAGGAAATAACAAAATTCAAGAAAGTGGTTATCTCTGATGGTATTTGGAGAAGGACATACACAAGTCTTCAAAGTACTTGGTCCTTCCTTCCTTCCATACACGAGTCTTCAAAGTCCATCCGTCCCTCCCTTCCTCCCTTCCTCCCTTCCTTCCTCCCTCCCTCCCTTCCTTCCTTCCTTCCTTCCTTCCTTCGTTCCTTCCTTTCTCTCTTTCTTTCTCCTTCTTCCCTCCCTCCCTCCCTTCCTTCCTTCCTTCTTTCTTTCTTTCATGGCGTTCTACCTCTGAGCTACACTCCCCCAGCCCTATTTTATTTTTTATTTTGAAACAGAGTCTTTTTTTGTGGTACTGAGGATTGAACCCAGGGGCATTCTACCTCCAAGCTACACCCCGAGCCCGATTTTTTATTCTTTACTTTCAAACAGGGTCTCACTAAGTTGCAGAGGGCCTCACAAGTTGCTGAGGCTGACCGCCAACCAGCGATCCTCCTGTCTCAGCCTCCCAATTACTGGGATCACAAGCATGTGCTACCATGCCTGGCTGAAACAGGGTCTTGCTAAGTTACCACACACTAGCCTCAAACCTATGATTTCTTCTGTCTTAGCCTCCCAAGTTGTATTACAGGCATGCACCACCATGCACCGCTGGCTATATTTTTTTTAAGTTAGGTAATATAGGTACATTAACATTTTTATTTTTTCTTTAAACTGCAAATAGACTTATGTATACTGTACTTCTTCATATGTATATTTTATAACTCTAAAATGTTTAAATTACACATGTCTAGAGGTTGTTTCTCTGGTAAATATGTTCCCAATTAGTTATTAGCCTTGTATGTACAGTTGAACTCTCTAGAGGGAAAAAAAAAATCTTCCTAAGCAGAAAAAAGAAGTTGAGATATACCAGTATTGTAACTTTTCTAATTAACAAGGAATTAATGATTATTCTCAGGCTGCAAGATGGCCCTTTAACAGCAGAAAGAAAAATTCTTATCTACTGCTCTCTGGAGCATATTACCTAAAGACATCTTTCTTTTTGTGTGTGTGTGTGTGGTACCGGGGATTGAACCCAGGGGCATTTTTACCTCCAAGCTACACCCCCAGCCCTACTTTTTTATACTTTAATTTGAAACCAGGTCTCACGAAGTTGCGGAGGCCTCACTAAGTAGCTGAGGCTGGCCGCGAACCCAGATCCTCTGATCTCAGCCTCCCAAGTACTAGGATTACAAGCGTGCGCCACCACGCCTGGCTAAAGACATCTTTCTTACCAAAAAGGACTTATAAATAACAAATAAATCAAAACTTTGTAGTAATTGTAATGAGAGATATTTTGATGTGATTTTTTTCCAAGTAGAAATCTCATTTATGTCAGTTTAGAATGGACAATATGTGCTGCAAATACTCAAGACACATCTAGGATAATGATCTAATAGAAATTGGACTTCTGCAATAAGCCAAGCTAAAATAGAATGGCAAGTATACAGGGATGGAGATGGGCCTTAAGACCTCTACCCAGAGTCTAACTAACCCACATCTATGCTGTTTGTGCAGTATTGGTGCCCTCTGCACATTGTGATATGATGTAGAACACACCTGCTGGGCACAGCAACATTAATTGATTGTTTTGGGTGAAAACATCATCCACTATATTTAAGAAAAGAATCCATTCTAAGTGTATGGCTCTTAACCTCTAAAACTATTGTACTGCCTACATAAAAACCACTGGTCAAGCCGGGCATGGTGGCGCACGCTTGTAATCCCAGTACTTGGGAGGCTGAGACAGGAGGATCGCGGGTTCTCAGCCAGCCTCAGCTACTTAGTGAGGCCCTCCGCAACTTAGTGAGACCCTGTTTCAAAATAAAAAGAATAAAAAATAGGGCCGGGGGTGTAACTCCGAGGTAGAATGCCTCTGGGTTCAATCCCCAGTGCCACAAAAAAAAATAAAAAAAGGAAAAATGCTGATCAATCAGAATGTGGTTTGATGCTGAATATTTAAGACAGATAAAAGTAATTTCTGTTGCTATACCAAAGTCATTCTTAAAATACATTCACTACAGGTTAAAGTGAACAATTTCCATCAGGTTTAAGAAAGCTATACTTATTATAAATACCAGATTATGTGCACTGCATGCCAAAACCACGTTTAAGATCAAAATAATATGACTGAAAAGTCTTTGTTATAAAATAGGAAAAAGTGGTACTGAGATCTACACTATGAAAGACCATAAAAAGGCCCTAACTATTGCTATTCAATATGAAACCCTTCCCTGAGTAGTAACTAAGAAACAGAGAAAAGCACTGCCACCAAACGCTCTATTCTTTTGTGGCTATGGAGAGATATATGCCCCCATAGAAAAGTTACACATACCGATCTCCAATTTCTTGCAAGCTAGCTTGTAGCATCATCATCAATTCTTTGAAAGGCATCCATTTTGGCACATAGACTGGAACCTCTTCTTGAAATTTCTTGTTCTTGCTTTCTTCCAATAGAGGTGCAAATACTTGGGGTCCTTCATCCATCACTGTTTTGCATAAGGAATACAATCTATCACCATCTTCAGTAGAGATGTCCTAGTTTTGCACAAAGAGAACGTAACAAAATAGAATTGGGTCAATTCAGTAGTACAAAAAGGATAGGGCAGATCCAGGTGGGTTAGCTACAGCAATATGTTTTCCACCCAATTTAACACACCTTACTAAACTCTAGATTCCATCAGTTCTCTGGAACTGTTTGTGAAGCTAGAATGACACAAAACATGCTTCAACAGATTGTCAGTAATTTAGTTTGTCTGCATGAAAGAGCCCATTTCTCCAGCAGAATGTGGTACAGCTTGCTACAAAGCAGGAGACTTTACTACAATTAAGGATTTTGTCAATCTATGCTTTAGAGGCAAAAGCTGGCCAAGTTCAGGCATTTTACTTTGTAGGATCACACATACAATCTCAACTGCAACCGTGTGTTAGAGAAGTAGTATTTGGCCAGGCGTGGTGGCGCACGCTTTTAATCCCAGTACTTGGGAGGTGGAGACCGGAGGATCCGGGTTTGCAGCCAGCCTCAGCTACTTAGTGAGGCCCTCTGCAACTTCGTGAGACCCAGTTTCAAAATAAAGTATAAAAAATAGGGCCGGTAGCTCAGAGGTGTAGCTCAGAGGTAAAACGCCCCTGGGTTCAATCCCCGGTACCACAAAAAAAAAAAAGTAGTATTTGCATAAGACTGTATTCACTTTACTAAATTAAATTACTTAATTCACCTGCAAATCAAATGATTATATATTGGGACCACTGCCCTGTTTCCAATGTCCTATTCATAATATAGAGATGCTAGACTGAGAAGCAGTTTAAAACCTTACTTTCTTATCTAGATATAAAAGAAATTAGAAAGCCTCCAGCAAATAGAATTAAGGCGAAACAGAAAAACTAATGGCATGAGTTAGACCTGAAATATGAACAATTTCTTCTATCATGTGTGTTGATTACAACTGAAACTTCAACATCACTTTCTTAATAAGGTCACAATCTGGGATTAGAACTGCATCTCAAGTCTGGTGAGGCATATAATGGCTCTTACCTCAAGAGCAGTGATTCTGCCAATGATCTCAGAAATCGCTGTATTTAGTAAAGTCCCCATAGCCTTGCAATATATATTCACTGGCAAGATATCCTGCCACACAATTCCAAGTCTCTTTAGTTGGTGCAGTACCTGTCAGAAGAATACAATTATTTACACAGAAGGGAGATTGTTGCAATTCACATTTTCCAGAATTTATCACTACATGTGTGTATGGGGAAACAGGCATTATGCTAAGGTGAGATAATCAACGATACATGCTTCTTGAATGTTTAGTCCTAATGATATCCCTGGTAACTGAAAGGCAGACTCATCCTGAGGATGGGAAAACTGTACTAAAAAGATAAATCACTTAGCCAGTGCAGTGATACATATCTGTAATCCCAGTACTTGGGAGGCTGAAACAGGAGGATCACAAGTTCAAGGCCAGCCTCAGGATTTAACGAAACCCCTAACAACATAGTGAGACCCTGTTTCAAAATAAAAAAGAAGTCAGGCATGGAGGCCCACACTTGTAATCCCAGTACTTGGGAGGCTAAGACAGGAGGATCACGGGTTCAAACTCAGCCTCAGAAACTTAGTGAGGCTCTCAGCAATTTAGCGAGACCCTGTTTCCAAATAAAGAATAAAATAGGGCTGGGGGCATAGCCCAGAGATGGTGTGCTGGGAGTATAGCTCAGAGGTAGAATGTCCCTGGGTTCAATACCCAGTACCAAACAATAAAAAAAAAACAAATAAAATTTTTTAAAAAGGGCTGGGGATGTATCTGGAAGGTAGAATGCCCCTGGGTTCAATCCCTAGTACTGCCTCCCCCACAAAAAAAAGAGAAATTAGTTAAGAGGAGCATGAATGAAAGCCTATAATTTAAATTTCCAAGCCGGGCATGGTGGTGCACGCTTGTAATCCCAGTACTTTGGAAGGCGGAGACCGGAGGATCCGGGTTCGCGGCCAACCTCAGCGCGCATGCGCGCACGCAATCTCTCTCTCTCTCTCTCTCGCTCTCTCTCTCTCTCTCTCTCCCTCCCTCCCTCCCTCCCTCTACCTAGTGAGGCCCTCCACAACTTCGTGAGACCCGGATTCAAAAATAAAACATAAAAAAACAGGGCCGGGGGTGTAGCACGGAGGTAGAACGCCCCTGTGTTCAATCCCCGGTACGGCAAAAAATAAATAAATAAATAAATAAATTTCCAAAATACTAGTTCATGGGGGGTCAATGGAAAAATAGTTCCCTGTCATCTTGGAAGGGCAGGGGAACATTCTTAAACATGACTGTAAAACGTACCTAGAGCCGGGTGTGGTGGCGCACGCTTGTAATCCCAGTACTTTGGGAGGCGGAGACCGGAGGATCTGGGTTCGCGGCTAGCCTCAGCTCTCTTTCTCTCTCTCTCTCCCTGTCTCTCTCTCTTTCTACCTAGTGAGGCCCTCCGCAACTTCGTGAGACCTGGTTTCAAAATAAAGTATAAAAAAATAGGGCCGGGGGTGTAGCGCGGAGGTTGAACGCCCCTGGGTTCAATCCCCGGTACCGCAAAAAAAAAAAAAAAAGTACCTAGATTTTCCAATGATGGTAATAGAGAATCAACTTAGCTACTTGTTAGGTATTCTTTGCTGCTTTTCTTTTTTTTTTTTTGCAGTACTGGGGATTGAACCCAGGGATATTCTACCTCCTACACCCTCAGCCCTATTTTTTTTTTGCGATACTGGGGATGAAACCCAGGGGCATTCTACCTCTGAGCTACCCCCAGTCCTATTTTTTATTCTTTTTTTTTTTTTTTTTTTTT
>PVJS01002507.1:0-37570 GCA_004027185.1 Glis glis | reverse complement strand
ACCACGCCCGGCCTATTTTTTATTCTTTATTTTGAAACAAGGTCTTGCTAAATTGTGGAGGGCCTCACTAAGTAGCTGAGGCTGGCCACGAACCTGCGATCCTCCTGTCTCAGCCTCCCAAATACCAGGATCACAAACGTGCGCCACCACGGCCAGCTCTCAGCCCTATTTTTTATTCTTTATTTTTGAAACAGGGTCTCACTAAGTTGCGGAAGGCCTCACTAAGTAGCTGAGGCTGGCCACGAACCTGCCATACTCCTGTCTCAGCCTCCCAAGTACTGGTATTACAAGCATGCACCACCACACCTGGCTGCTTTTTTTTTTAAAAAAAAAAAAAAAAAAGAAGAAGGGCATCTAAGGATAGAATATAAATTTCCGTGCCAGCAACAGTCTCCCACCTGCCGGATTGCTTTACTTGCTGCAGAGTAATTCTCTTCATCGTCCATGTTTGAAAAGTTCCTAGCACTTGATAATCTTTCCAGAAGTTCACCTTTCTGTGCCCGCATTTGAGCCAAAAAACACTCAGTCCCTATGATGGGAAAATAAAAGAATTCTAAGAGCTATTCATTTACACACTGCAAAACTAGGGTAGAAGAGGAGAGACAAGCATAAACCATCTATCTCTTCTGCCTATATGAAAACACTTGCTAGATAACATCATAAAGCCGCCCTAAGAATATTAGAAACAATCACTTCTAATACATTTAGCCAGTCCCTCCAATTCCTTCTCAGGGTAATAGATAAATCTTTCTCAATAGTTTGCCTACAGTCCAAGTCAGCTAAGAAAAATTACTTACATAAGAAGAAGCTACTTATCATTCTGATATAGCTGTACCATTGAAGGGAAAAATAATGAATTGAAAAGCTAAGTGGACCATACAGATTCTCTGCTCAGGCTATCATTATAGCAAACATATTGATTTAACCCACATTTCATTTCTTTTAACTTTTAATAATCTCAAGTAAGACTTACGGAAGATGTAAGAGAAGGGAGCTGTCTTGGAGTTTTGCAAAAGAACAAGCACTGACATTAGTGAGCTCTTACCAACAATGCTATCAGAACTGTTGCAATACAAATCTTACTATGTATCATTCTAACATAATTGATTTGGTGAATTCAATGCACACCAACAATGAAGTTTGGAACGCTAATGTACCAAGAAATCATGTCCTAAAAAAGTAATGCTTCCACAATGACTGCATTCATTTTATAAAATTAAGTAACTAAAAAGATTTGCAAATTAAATGCCCTCCCACTTTCCAATACAGCTCAATACTACCACCTAATTTCTAACCACCTCAATCATAAATTACAAAGATACTAGGCTGAGAAGCTGCATAATCTATATATTTTCCTAAATTGAAGGTGTCAGTTACCAAGTCTTCTGAAGCCAGGTACAAGATCCACAAAAGTAGTAGTGCCATCACAAAGAATGGGAGCAAGACGTAATCTGAACTGGTGCCCCAGGGTCAGCAAGTGGTGAGCAATGTACATACAGTTGTTATGGTGAATGGCAGCCAACTGGGGAAGTTTTTGAAGGTTCTCCCTAGGCCAGGAGGAAGGACAGAAAAGAAATCACCTGTTATTGAAGTCAGGATTGATGAAGTCACTACTCCTCTAGTGTGTCACATCTCCAGGCTTTAATAACTGTGTACTTTGTAGAGCTATACATTACAAGATGCAATCTCATCACTCCCACTCCCATTCCAAGTCAGGTTGTTCTGCCTGAACGTGACCTTATCCTATAAAACTATCCCAGGGATTAACAAACAAGAAAGATCAACAGAACAAAATGTTTACCTATATCAACCCTGTTACTGGTAACCTGTAAGAACTGTGCATAATGCCCTGGAAATACAGTATTACTGCTCCAAATTCCTAGTTCATTTTATATCATGAAGCATTTAACTATTTTCAAATTCACTAGTTTTCAAAGTTGACTACAGATTAGAGTCAAGTGGGAAATTCTAAAATATAAAGATGTTTAGAGTTTACCCCAAATAAATTAAATCACAACCTCTCAAAATGAAGTTCAGGGCAATTTTACTTTTTAAAATCTTCCCAGATGATTTTACTTTTCATTCAGGATTGAGAATCACTGCTTTAATTCTTCCACACATATTATTCTATCTGCCCAGGTTGGGAAGAAAGCTTGTCTTATATTTCTTCTATATATCCACTAGGATCATTCAATGAACACTTTCTAGTTTGCTGACTGAATGTCAGGCTAGGATACACAAGCCAGAAACCAAAAATCTGAGACTGCCATCCTCATTCCAGGCTATCCATCAAGAATCATTTGTGGGCCT
Source organism: Glis glis (assembly GCA_004027185.1). Taxonomy (NCBI): domain Eukaryota; kingdom Metazoa; phylum Chordata; class Mammalia; order Rodentia; family Gliridae; genus Glis; species Glis glis. The sequence continues at coordinate 35,260 of PVJS01002507.1, read as the reverse complement.
TTAAAAAAACAAATGCGCCAGGCATGTTAACACGCAACTTATAACAACACTATCTGGGAGGCTGAGACAAGAGGATCACAGGCTTAAGGCCAGCTTCAACAATTTAGCAAGACCTTGCTTCAAACTAAAAAATTAAAAAAGGGCTGGGGGTGTGGAGTGTAGCTCCTGAGATAGAATGCTGCTGGATTCAATACCCAGTACCAAAAAAAAAGGGGGAAAAAAAAAAGACCACAAATGCCTGGGTCTTACACCAGACCTATACATTGAAAGTTCTAGGAGTAGGGCCTAGGCAAAAATGTATACATTTAAAGCTCTATAAGTGGTTCTAAAATACTGCCAAAGCTGAGAACCATAATCTAAGAAAGTGGTTCTCAAAGTGTGGTCCTCTGACAAATAGCATCAGCATTTCCTAGAAATTTGCTGAAAATTCGGGTGGCACCCCAAATCCCCATCCCAATCTACTGAATCTTGGGCATGGGATCCAGAAACCTGTATTTTAAAAAGGCTCTCAGGTGATTCTGATACACACTAAAGTTGGTGAACCATTGGTCCAGCAAAAAGTTCCAAGATCATGCAAAGGGGAAAGGGGAAACCTAACTCCATAGCAGTGGGGAAAATATTTGAGCCACAGAAACTTCTAAGCCAACTGTTTCTGAATTAAGGACAAGGTAATCAGCTGATTCTCTTTTCCTTTGCTTGAATACACATAAAGTGAAATAAGTACTTTTAAACCACAGCAAAGAGAATACAAATAAAAATAATAAAATTCACAACAAACAAGCTCTCTTATAATAATAGCAGGTGGGTTTAGTTAAAAAATCTGAACTGTTCAAAGACATGAACTAAAAAAACACTTCAAATAATAAATTGATTTTTTTTCTTGGAAAGCAGAGTCTTTGGCCTATGGAATAGCTTTGTTGACATATAATTAAAAACACATATAAAAGGCAACCAAAATATTTAATTTCAGTAACAGAAAGAACTCCTGGAGACTTACAATTGAGTAGCTTTTCAGATTAACATTAAAACCCAAGCCATCAGGTAAATATAGCCTAAGATGCTAGGAGTGGCTGATCACACTTTACAGCTAAATAGCATTCTCTTATGTATTACGTCTGCAAAACTATGAGTGCCAAAGGAAAACATAGTATGTTTACTGGATAGCAATATGGAATGATGTGAGATATATATATATACATACTAGGGATTGAACCCAGGGACTATCTACCTCTGAGCTACACCCTAGGCCCTTTTTATTTTGTTTTGAAACAGGGCTCACTAGGTTGCTGAGGGTCTTGCTAAGTTGCCGAGGCCAGTTTCAAACCTGAAATCCTCCTTCTCAACCTCCAAAGTACTAGGATTACAGGCATGCTCCACCATGCCTGGCAGATCTTTTAGTTTTTTAACTAAGAAAAGTAAGGCAGTTCTTAAAATGCCTACCCATTAAAACAGGTTAAAGTTCTGTTGACTTTTTAAATTTGTATTACCCACTATACTGCAAGATTATTATACCTTTTTTTTCTTGACAATAGGGATTGAACCCAGGGGCACTCTACCTCTGAGCTACACCCACAGCCCTGTTATTTTATTTTATTTATTTTATTTCATTTTATTTTGAAACAGGATCTCGCTAAGTTGCTGAGGCTGTTCTCAAATCTGTAATCCTCCTGTGTGAGCCTCCCAAGTACTGGGATTACAGACATGCGCCACAGCGTCTGGCTTATTATGCCTTTATTAATGTAATAGTAAATTTAGTTCAAGTTCTTTAAAATGGTTTATTATTGCACTTTATTGCAATTTTTGTAACCAAATACCTTTGGTAAAAATGACTGGTTTTAACAAATATTTTAGACATACAATTACTGTACAGAAATGAGACAGTGGTACATACTTGTGATATGTTGGCACAACATCATGAAACAAATGGAAGATATTCCTCACTGAGTAGAAAAGCTGGACAGCACTAAAAGGACAATAAAGATTTAAGAGAAACACGTAAGTGATGTAATGAGAAAAAAAATCAAATTAAGTGCACCTTTAGTGAGGGTAATCAATTAAAACTACAGTTGCAGTGAAAACCTGCCTTGGTCACTACTGAAAAAGACCATTAATCTAGATGGAAATATATTCTCAACCAGTATTTACTAACTAAATCGCAATTCTAAAAACTTGGATCTATTAATAATTTTAAGAGCAGCAGGACTCAACCCCAAAGCCTCTTTTCCATTTATCAGTCTGTGTTCTTCAGTACCCAGAGTATCCTCTCAGTAACAAATGGAGTTAAGCCTCAAGCAAATGTCACCTACTCGCCGATGCACTCTGCAAAGGGCAAGGTATCAATAAAGGCACTCGCTCGGTTCTTTTGGAGTCAGTCTGACTTTCAGATCTTACCTTTTCTCCTTCTCCCCCAATGCAAGGAGATAAATCAACATTTTCTAAGATAGATTTTAGCCCTCAAGATTTTTTGCCCTTTAGCTCTTGTCTTAAAATGCCTAAAAATATTAAAATGCACTTAAAAAGAGCAAATACAAGGTTTGTGTCACTTAGCTCTACCTAAGAATATCTTAACCTATGTACCTTGAATAACTCAGAGGAATTCCACAGTATTTAGAAAAAAATGTCATAACTGCTCTACTCCAAAACACTGTTGCTTCTAATTACCATGACAGCTGATTGAGTTAATTCATTTTACTTTTGCTGAATTCATTGCTGTTTGAATTTGATAATGTGGGTAGAAGGGTACTGTAGTTGTGTTTTTGTCCTGTTAAAAACCATTTCTTTTAGTGGAATGAATATCTATAAATATTCAGTATACAAAAATAGTGTTTTGTATCTGTTTTCTCTGAAATTTTTAAAAATATTGTTCTGCAACTCTTACCTCTGGTCTACTTCAGGAGAAGCCATGTGAAGAAATAATTACTCCTATATTTATTTTGCCAAAGGAGTATATATGTCCTTGTAAGGAAGTATGTATTTTTCTTCCTACTCATGATTAAAACTGCTTGGACCATGAATATACTGATTCACTAAAGCCATAGAAGAACCTTGTAAACATGATACTTTGCTTTAGAGCAAAATAAAATAAAGGAGTTTGTTTATACATAGAGATAAAAACTGCAGATCTAAAGATGCAGTATGACTAAATCTAGCCCTGACTAAAACTGTTTTCTACTACGAGGACAAGAACTAAAACCGCTAAACACAGATTCCAACTAAATAGGCTTTTGTAAACCTGTTCTGTGATCAACTCCAGCTACAGTCTGTCATTTTTTCTCAATTTAATCTAGAAGTAGACAAGGAACTTATCAAACAAAAATAGATGAAGCAGGAGATATGGAATAGAGTTGAGGTACTCTGAACACAATGTGGATTAGAAGTCACCTTGAAAGGGTGAAGCCAGACCTGTGGTGTATTCCATTCTTTTCTATCTACCTTTGGTTGTCTAACAAATTATTGTTTTAAAAATAAACCATTTAAATGTATATTTAAATTTGTTTATATACATTTCAAAAGGTAAAAAGCTACAGAGAAGCCGGGTGTGGTGGCACACGCTTGTAATCCCTGTACTTGGGAGGCTGAGATGGGAGGATCCTGGTTCGCAGCCAGCCTCAGCTACTTAGAGAGGCTCTACGCAACTTAGTTAGACCCTGTTTCAAAATAAAGAATTAAAAAAAATAGGACTGGGATGTAACTCAGAGGTAGAATGCCCCTGGGTTCAGTCCCCAGTACCGTAAAAAAAAAAAAAGCTACAGAGAACAAGCTGGAGCAGATGGTATGACTACTATTACTCCACCACCAATAATAATCAACATTTGAGTACTAACCATTTCTAGGTAGTATTCTAGGTTCTTTGCATGTACTTTCTCGTGTAATATCATAAAAAGTAATAATTAAAAATTCAAGAGTGCTTGATTAAAAAGTGATTAAGAATTTTTAATGTCCAAGAAACCCATATGACCATCTATATATGTACATCTATTTCTTATTCCTTGCTCTAACATCCATGTTACTGTAAATAAAAGTTACAGAGCAATATATGTGTGTTACACTGTCTTTCTAGAAAAAAATAGGGTAAGAAAACCTAGCTATTTTTCTTAATAAAAGTCTATTCAGATATGCATTTAACCAAGTCATTGCTACTTTCAGACAAGTCAGAGTTCATACCATTGATCACTACTGGTTGTTGCCTCTAGTAATGTCTGATAGGCAAGTTCCATTAATTTCTTCACAGATTCACTGATGCGGCATGTGGGCAAAGAAAAGGAATGCTGGTCCAATGTATTTTCGGGCTCTAAATTCATTGCTTCATTGTACTGAGTTTTGGACACTTTCTGTACTTCTAGCTTGTTGTCCCCATCAGGACTGGGTAAATCTGGCACACTTATCTTAGAATCAGGAGTAATCTAAGATTCAAACACAGAAAGAAAATGCATTGTTTTCAGAATAATTCAAATACAAGCACATAGCAAAGAATATGATACTACTTGCTTTCACAATGATAAACCTGTGGCACTACAGAGTAATTAAAAAGATTTTAGTAGATAATGGCATTATTTTAATGACTGTTCAACCTTGGATGACAGCATGTCATAAGAAATAAGCCCTCCCAGCCAGGCATGGTGGCGCATGCTTGTAATCCCAGTACGTGGGAGGCTGAGACAGGAGGATTGCAGGTTCGCGGCCAGCCTCAGCTACTTAGTGAGGCCCTCCGCAACATAGTGAGACCCTGTTTCAAAATAAAGAATAAAAAATAAGGCTGGGGGTGTAGCCTTGAGGTAGAATGCCTCTGGGTTCAATCCCCAGTACCACAAAAAACAAAAAAGAAAGAAATAAGCCCTCCCTTTTACTATGAAATTCTTCCAAGCACTCTTAATCTTGGTAGAAAAACCAAAGCTGTGCAACTGACCCAAGATTTCAGGTAAGTGAAAAGACCTTCAAGCTGGACACAGTGGTGCACACCTATAGTCCTAGTTACTCCGGAGGCTGAGTGAAGGAAGGAGGGATGGAGGGATGGAGGATGGAGGGAGGGAGGGAGGGTGAGAGGGAGGGAGGAGAAAAGACCTTCAAAAATCATCTTTCTCATTGGGTGCAGTGGCTTATGTCTGCAATTCCAATACCTGGGAGGCTGAGATAGAAGGATTGCAAGTTCGAGGCCAGCCTCAGAAACTTAGAGGGACTGTCTCAAAATAAAAAATAAAAGAGGGCTGGGAGTATAGCTCAGTGGTAGAACACCCCTGGGTTCAATCCTCAGTACCATAATAAATTTTAAAAACTCACCTTTCTTAGATGATAGACTAGACTATTGATTATTAAGACCAGGATAATTCTGTGTTCCACTAACTAGGTTATTAAACAAATTATTTCACACCAGGCACATATATTAACTTAGTCTAGGAAAAAACTAATTCACACTCCTATAATCCCAGTACTTGGGAGGCTGAGTCAGGAGGATCTCAGGTTTGAGGACAGCCTCAGCAACCTAGTGAGACTGTTAGCAACCTAGCAAAACACTGTTTCAAAAACAAACAAACAAAAAATTAAGTTGGGCATGGTGGTGCACACTTGTAATCCCAGTACTTGGGAGGCTGAGACAGGAGGATCGCAGGTTCCAGGACAGCAAGACTCTCATCAACTAGCAAGACCCTGTTTCAAAACAACAAATAAAAATAGCTGGGGGTGTAGCTCGGAGGTAGAATATCCCTGGGTTCAATCCCCAGTACCACACACACACACACACACACACACACACACACATCCCAACTAAAAAATTTTTTCGTAACATTTATATAGAAAGAGAATTCCCAGATTTGGTTGGGAATAAATGTAAGAACACTAGGTTGCAAGTGTGGAAACAGTGATATTTTTAACTTAAGTTTTAACAGAGTCATTTCACCTGTCTGGATCTCAATTTTCTCATTATAAAATGAATAAACTATACTAATAATGGCTTTCAAATGTTGCTTCTCAAAGACCCTTCAGGAGTTAGAGAAAGAGAGAGAGAGAGAGAGAGAGACATAGAAACAGCAGGCTCCCTACTTCAAGAACAGCTGCCCTGCTCTGCATATAACCCGACCTCTATGGAAAATTTCTGATAGAAAACTTCCAAGTCTAATAAAAATGTTTAAGTCAGCAGACTTAGGTTTCTGATCCATAAAATGGTATAATAATATCTACTTCAGGGGGCTATTATAAAGTTTAAATGAGAATACAAATGTCAGTCAAAAATTATGGCTAAGATTAGAATGCTGATGAAAAAATATAATTATAGGGGTAACTTAAAAATGCTCATAATTGTCTGAAAAATAGTGGGCTCAGAATATATGATTCAAAAAAGTCATTTCATGAGGAGGGCAAAGGACTAAGATGGAAGAATATAAGATCTAATATGATATCTCTCAGATCAAAATGTAAAAATAGCTTCATAAGTGAATATACTGCTTTATGAATATTTTGCCTTTCTTTATGAGGTCATATTAGTCTTTGTCTTTCATTTTTTTTCCCCTACTGTTGGAAAGATGTATTACTTGAAACATAAATTAGTAGGAACACTGTGCCAATCTGAACCTTGATTTAGTATAAATCTCAATGTTTAAATAATTTATTCAAGCGGGGCACAGTGGTGCATGCCTATAATCCCAGTACTTGAAAGCTGAGACAGGAGGATAGCAGGTTCAAGGCCAGCCTTAGCAACTTAGCAAGACCCTATTTCAAAATAAAAAGGGCTGGGGGTATAGCTCAGAGGTAGAACACCCTGGGTTCAGGCCCCAGTACCCCACACACACACACAAACACAAAACAACAGAAATAATTTGTCAAGTGGTAGCATTTATCAGAAATTGTATTCAACTAACACAAAAAAAGCCAGAGGGGGCCTGAAGGTATAGTGCAGTGGTAGAGCACTTATCTAGCATACAGAAGGTCCTGGGTTCAATACCCAGCACTGCAAAGAAAAAGTCAAATGGCATAAAAGCCACAAAAGCAAAGAAAACAGGAAAACTTTCCATGTTTGGATCTTGTTCCAGTTAGAAAGGCTAAACTAAAACTATAAAGCTTCTTCATTAGAGAGCCAAATGCTATATCACCCCATCACCTGACTGGTTTAGATTTTTAACATTATGAGTAACATGTCAGGAAGTGAAAAAACAGTTACCCTCTTTAGAGCAACTAAAGTGTATTAAGTTGAATTTAAGGATGCATAATATTTACTTGTTTGAACCAGACCCCACTATTTATTCTTTAACTAATTGCTTGAATCTTTATATGTAATTGATTTGTTGGAAATATTCCAACATAATTTCAAATTTGTTATGTACCAAAGCAAGGCCTTAATTTGTATATGCTTTAGCAAAATGAGATTTTATTGCCTCTGGGACACTGTTTAGTTTGTATTTTGTTTACTGTTTTTCTCATAAGATAAATCTATGACTCACACACCGAAAGCTGCTCTTTCAGCATTAGAGCTAAAAATGAATGTTATCTTTTGGGAAAAACAATCTAGTTTTTAGCTGTATGAGCTATGTTTATTAAGGAACTAATGTTCAACAGCTACTTTTGAATAATTTCTCCATTTTCTGTGATGTTGTGCTAGTGGCAGAGCTCATGAATTCATGCATGACTGGACATATTACAGGGCTTGGGCCCTTTAGCTATCTCCTTTGAGGTTTTAAATCATTATGTTTTTCTTCTGTGCTTTGATGTGAAATATAAAGCAAATATCTTGCTATCTAAACCAAGGAATTTAAAAATTGACCCTTATGAGTGAAGAATTTGGAGTTTTGAGGCCAGGCGTGGTGGCGCACGTTTGTAATCCCAGTACTTTGGGAGGCGGAGACCGGAGGATCTGGGTTCGCGGCCAGCCTCAGCTCTCCCTCTCTCTCTCTCTCTCTCTACCTAGTGAGGCCCTCCACAACTTCGTGAGACCCGGTTTCAAAATAAAGTATAAAAAAATAGGGCCGGGGGTGTAGCACGGAGGTAGAAGGCCCCTGGGTTCAATCCCAGGTACCACAAAAAAAAAAAAAAAAAAAGAATTTGGAGTTTTGTAAGACCTCTTTAGCAGCAGTAATCTCAAACTAATTATGAGCTCCAAGCTCCCCTCCCAGGAAACTGTTGAGAGCAATGGTATCACTGCATGCTCCTCAAATTACAAAGAATTGTGCATGTGATAGGAAAGATGTCACTTAAGAAAACAAAACCTGAAATCATTTTGCTATGTTTACATTGAAGAATCTTATTAGTCAGAAATTATTAGTTTGAGCTGGGCATGGTGGTGCACACCTGTACTCCTAGTACTTGGGAGGCTGAGACAGGAGGATCATAGGTCTGAGGCCACCCATAGTAACTTAGGGAGACTCTCTGCAACTTAGTGAAACCCTGTTTCAAAATAAATAAAAAGAGCTGGGGGTATAGCTTGAAGGTATAACACCCCTAGATTTCATCCCCAGTACCAAAAAAAAAAAGAAATTATTACTTTGATGCTTAATAATAGTGCCTTTACTAAATTATTTTACAACCAGAAACAATGTAAAAACAATCAATAAAATCCCATGACTTTATAGATCTTTTGGGAAAATAGTGAGTATATGTAGGGGAATATTTTAGATTTAGATGAAGAATAGGAAAGGTAATTAAGTTGAAATAGTTTTTAGAAAAGGAAAGAGGAACTTAATGCCAAGAGAAAGAACTGGATTAGAATCTAGAGCAGTAGTTCTCAACCAGAATAATTTTGGCAATGTCTGGAGATAATTTTGGTTGTCACAACTAGGAAGGGTGCTACCAGCATCCAACCACTTCAGGATAGAAATCAGGGATGCTGCTAAACATCCACAGGATAACTTTCCAGAGTAAAGAATTATCTGGCCCAAAATGTCAACAGTACTACTATAAGGAACACTGAACTAGAAAAAGCTACATTATCAGGATTTGGGTACTCAAGAAAAATGCAGTTTTTTAGAATGTCAGAACTATTTGAGTAAAGAATTCAGAGATTATCTAGCTCCATTATCTCATAATACAGAAGAGGAAAACAAGGCCCAATGAGGTTAAAAGATTAAGCCCAGGTCAGGCACAGTGATACACCTGTACTCCCAGCTATTTGAGAGGAAGGAGATCACAAGTTTGAGGCTAGCCCGGGCAATTTAGTGAGACCCTATCTCAAAGTAAAATAAAAAATAAAAAAAGGAGGGGGGGGCAATGAGAATGTAGCTCAGTGGTAGAGTCCCACTGTGTCCATTCCCCAGTACCACCAAAAATAAAAAATGAAAATAAGCCCAGAGTCACAGAGTAAATCAGCAATAATACTGCCAGGTGTGGTGGTGCACGACTGTAATCCCAGTATTTGAGAGACTGAGACAGGAGGATCGCAGGTTTGCGGCCAGTCTCAGCAACTTAGTGAGGCCCTCTGCAACTTTGTGAGACCCTGTTTCAAAATAAAAAAGGGCTGGGGGTGTAGTTCAGAGGTAGAATGCCCCTGGGTTCAATCCCCAGTACCACACACACAAAAAAAAGTCCAGTCTCCTTATAACAGCAGTAAAAGGAGAATCTCTTAGGCCAAGAATTATCTAAGTGACTGCCTTAGTCTATTTTTACTTCAATCTATAACTTGCATTTACCAAATATTTTATATATGTAAAATATAAAAATAAACCAAGCCAGCTGTGGTGGCATACACCTGTAATCCCAGTACTTGGGAAGCTGAGATGGGAAGATTGCAGTTTGAGGCCAGCCTTAGCAACTTAGCGAGATCCTGTTTCACAATAAAAAATAAAATGAGCTGGGCGTGTAGCTCAGAGGTAGAATGCCTCTGAGTTCAATCCCCAGTACCAAAAATAATAATAATAACATAAAATAAAATATAACTAAACCAAAAGCTGCACAGAATATCTAAGGTCAAAAAGAGTAAATTACCCTTAATGTAAATTACTTGGTCCACTGCCCTTGCAATTATTTATGCCCCATTATTTTGTTTACTTGTTTAATTTTTTATCTTGAAAACTAGTCCCTCTCTTAGTTTAAGAGATGAAGTCATCATTTTAATAATAGTACAATCTCTAGACATAATAAAGTCCAAGTATACATGTAACAAAATTGTGTGCTAAAACCTAAAGTAATAAAGATGGGAATAATCCATCTAATTTCAATAATAATAATCCCTTACATTTATGCAGACTTTTTCAAATTTATACAATACTTTCAAACTCATTATCTTCTCTGGATCTTTCAATACCCAATTAAAGTAGATATTAAAACCACTTTTAAGAGGATAAAACTAACATTCAGAAGATTAATAACTTGCCTCCATGAACTCAGCAACTGTCACACTCTCTTCCACTTGACCACATGTGTCTCAAAAATGAACTGCTTCCTAAATACAATACAGTATAACCCTAGTACCTTCACAGTGTTGTGAATTTCAGAGGTCATTAGGTTTCTGGCTGCCACAATCACATCCTGGCACTTCTTGTTAGCAAAATGAGAATTGATATTACGAGCATATTTCAATAAATCAGTAGTATCTCCTTTTAAAAACCTCATCTCCTTTAGGGCATTTTCAAATTCTTCAGTGGATTGTATGATCTAAGAAAAACACAGGAAAAGGAAAAGAATTATATACAGGCACCCCTCAGTATGTGTGGAGGATTGGTTCCAAATAGTAAAATCCATGGATGATCAAGTCCCTTATGTTAAAGAGGCATAAAATTTCCATATAACCAAGGCACCTCCGATATACTTTAAATCATTTCTAGATTATTAATAATACTTAATGCAATGTAAATGCTATGTAAGTAGCTGTTATATTGTATTGTTCAGAGAATAATGACAAGAAGTCTTCACATACATATTCCCTAGAGATGGAATGTTTTTTCCCAATTATTTGCAACCTGCAGTCAATTGAATTCATAGATACAGAACCCATGGACACAAAGGATCAACTGTACATATATTTCATTTCAATGTTAAAATTTCAAACCCAGTGTATAGAAAAGAACAAGGATCAAAATAGTCACTTAGGTCTTAGAACAAATCATCAATTACAAGGTCTAAACATTTTTCCAGACTTAAATTCATTAGGAAGAATATCTTCAACAGAAATTTCTGACTCTGGTATAGATGCAAAGATTCTAAAAATAAATATACTTACTTTATCATTCAAGGAGACACTAACAGGAAGCAAAAAATTGTCACACAATAGCTACTATAGCTGATAGAAGTATAAAAGAATAAAGAAAATACACTTAATAAGAAAACATACTAGTTGGGCATGGTGGCACATGCCTGTAATCTCAGTACTTGGGCAGCCAAGAGAAGAGGATCATAGGTTTGGCCAGCCTCAGCAACTTAGTGAGGCCCTTCACAACTTAGTGAGACCCTGTTTCAAAATGAAAAAAACAGGATTGGGTTTGTAGCTTGGAGGTAGAACGCCCCTAGCTTCAATCCCGAGTACCATCAAAAAAAAAAAAAGAAAACACACTTCCCCAATCAAAGAGCTAGGACAAGCTGGGTGTGGTGGCGCACGCTTATAATCCTAGTACTTGGGAGGCTGAGACAGGAGTATTGCAGGTTCGAGGACAGTCTAAGCAGGTAATGAGACTCTCATCAACCTAACAAGATCCTGTTTCAAAATAAAAAATAAAATAGAGCTGGGGGTGTAGCTCAGAGGTATTCCCCTGGGTTTCATGTCCATCAACACACACACACAAAAAAAAAGAACTAGGACACCAGAAATGAAGTTATAGAGAATGTATTTCTACTCTGTAGTAATAATTTTCTTAAAGGAGTAAAGAACAAAAGATCTGCAAGAAAAAACAAGACAGCAACAGAAATCAATAGTGTCCTAAAACCTTCCGTACTATCTCTGTTCTTTACCTCCTCATATTGCTGTAGCTTGCTGCTATTTGTTGGAATAGAATAAACCAAACAGTTTTTGATGAGGCACTCAGACAAGTCCTCCCAGATCACATCACCAAGCATTTCAGCCAAGATGATCGCAGATGTTTTTTCATTTTCCAGGTCATTGTCAAGAGGCAAATCTGAATTCAAAAGAAAAAGTTTTAAAAAGAAACCATTCACAGTTCTGATATATTCTTAAATACCCTAGTTTTCTAGAACTTTTTCATTTTAAAATAATGGGAAAGAACATAGCCCAGATAATTCTACAGCCTATAAAATGTGACAAATGATAATTCTATCAGCCATCTCAACTGTGACAAGGCATGGCAATTATGATTATTTTATTTTCACTACTCGAATGTGTAACTCGTTGCCTAAAATCTGTAACAATAAGGTATTTAGCCATCTACATTGTAATCATCTGTTAAGCTATTGATATGATTATAAGACAAGCACCCAGAAGTTCTACATTCAAAGCTAAAACTAGTTTAGAATAAAATCCCACTTTAATAACAAATAAACACACTTTTTCCATCTCTACGTAGGATCTGAGTGTTTGTCTTAAGTAAAATATCAACAAATACTTTCATTAAAGCATAATATCTAGTCTACCAAACAAAATATTTGAATACCTCCTCTATAGTCTATCTCATGGTGGTTTTTTCCAACATACTTTTGAAGATATTATATTTAATATATCCTACTCATCAATTAAATAATACTTAAGAACCAATGCACCCAGGTGTGGTGGTGCACACCTGTAATCCCAGTACTTGGGAGGCTGTGAGATAGGAGGATCTTGGGTTTGAAGCCAGCCTCAGCAACTTAGCAACTTAGCAAGGCCCTCCACAACTTAGTGAGGCCTTGTTTCAAAATAAAAAATAAAATAGGGCTAGTGGTGTAGCTCAGAGGTAGAATGCCCCTGGGTTCAATCCCCCGTACCACAAAAAAATAAATAAAAGGACCAATGCAGAAGAAAGAGGAACCATAAAAGGGACCAGCTATTTTCAATCTAGTTCTGATTCACCAAGAAAGACTTTAGGAGATAAGAATCTTAGAAAGTAACCATATTACCTCAGATACCTTACAGTGTCTAAAGTCTAGGCCTACATTGTCCAATACAGTAACCACCAGCCTTATTTTGCTACTGAGCACTTAAAATGTGGCTGATATGCTGGGAGTGGTGGCACACACTTGTAATCCCAATAGTTAGGAGGCTCCAACATGAGGATCACAAGTTCAAGACCAGCCTCAGCATCTTAGTGAGGCAGCAACTTAGCAAGACCCTATTTCAAAATAAAAAATAAAATCGGGCTGGGGATGTAAGAGGTAGAATAACCCTGGGTTCAATCCCCAGTAACACACACACACACACACACACACACACACACACACACACACACATTGTGGCTAATGTGACTGAGGAACTAATTTTCGTTTTAATTTTAATTAATTTAAGTTTAAAATGGAAGCAGGAGTGTGTGGTTATAAAAGGATAGCACATGGAGGTCTTGTGATGGAATAGTACTGCCTCTGGATTGTAGTGGTGTTTGCATAAATCTACACATATGATAAAACTGCATAAACACATACACGCACACACACACGTTCATGTGAGAGCTAAATAAACTCTGTGAACTGTACCAACATTTTCCTGGTTTTGATATTATACTAGTTATGCAAGATGTTAACACTGGGAAAACTGAGTGAAGGGTACATGCACCTCTCTCTGTATGTTATTTTGTGTTTTATTTTGTTTTTAATAAAAATGTTAAAATTCAAAATAAGAAAGCAGTGTAAGCCAGGCGTGGTGGCGCACGCTTGTAATCCCAGTACTTGGGAGGCTGAGACCAGAGGATCCAGGTTCGCGGCCAGTCTCAGCTACTTAGTGAGGCCTTCCACAACTTAGCAAGACCCTGTTTCAAAATAAGGAATAAAAAATAGGGCTGGGAGTAGAGCTCGGAGATGGAATGCCCCTGGGTTTCCATTCCTAGTACCACAAAAAAAAAAAAAAGAAAGCAGTGTAAAATATCTTCTGTTAAACACAATTTCAAAGTTCTGAGAGGACTGCATTTCACTGCAACCACTGCATCACTAGGTATTACACAAGGCACATTCTAGCATTTCACATAACATACATCTAACCCAGTAAGGGTAATACGGTCAGAGAGATTCTATTCCAAACACTTGTTTCTCTGTGGGCTAATGTAATACTGCAATGTAGTTATTTGAATATTTTGTTCATACAGCACACATTATAACTATTTAAATTATAACAGGTAATTAAACAGAAATACTTATTTTAATTATGATATTAATTCTTCTAGTTTAAAAAAATAACCATAAAGTTGAGGATGTAGCCCAGTGGTAGTACTTGCCTTGCATGGGTGAAACCCTAGGTTCAATCCCACAAAAAAACAAGTCTGTCATAGTTATTTTCTTTTCTTGTCTTTGTGTGTGTGTGTGTCACAAATATCACAATGAATGGCGGCTGAAATTTGCTACAGAAGAATAAAATTAAAAAGTTGCTTGCTTATTGTGCAAAAAAATTTTAAAGATAGTAAAGTGGAGGCAGCTGGGGGTGTAGCTCAGAGGTAGACTGCCCTGGGTTCAATCCCCAGTACCACAAAACAAATAAATAAATAAATAAATAGTTGTTAAAAATCATTTGGTTTATATACATGCAAACACTATAAATTATCCCTGGTTTATGGAACTGCTGAACAAAACAAAAGACAATACTTTTTTTTTGCTAATACTCATTAGCTGAGTCTGTACGAGTTTTAGACAGACTTATTGCACTATTATCTTCAAGATTTTCTTGAAAGAAAAGAAATGCTTGCCAAATATTCAAATAATCTTAGATACAAAATGGCAATGTTACTTTATGTTTTCCTACTTTACCATGTTACACATAAACAAAGTGTGTGTGTGTATGTGTATGTATGTGTGTATGTGTATTTGCCAAATACATATACACACGCAGACTTGCCAAGGGCTAAATTCTGCCCCCACAAAAGTCTAACTCCCAATGTGACTATATTTGGACGAAGGGCCTTAACGGGATAAATAAGGTTAAATCATAAGGGTGAAGCTCTGATCCAATATGAGTGGTATCCTTATAAGAAGAGGAAGACACACCAGAGATGCAAGTACACTGAGAAAACGCCATGTGAGTACAGCAGAAGGCCATCTGCAAGACAAGGAAAGAGGCTTCAGGAAGAACCAAACCTGCCAACACCAGAAGAGCAATGCAAATGAGGACAAGAACTATGTCATTCAAAAAAAAAACTAAGGATGTTCAGACTGGTGAAAAGATAACAGCTGCTGGAAAGAATATGAAAATCAGAATTAGACTTGTTCTGAACGGTTCCACTTAATAAAAACAGCATCAATAAAGCAGAATGTAATGGCAAATATATTTTGTTTGTTTTTGTGGCACTGGGGATTGAACCCAGGGGCATTCTACCTTCGAGCTACACCCCCAGCCCGATTTTATTTTTAGTTTGAAACAGGGTCTCGCTAGGTTAATGAGTCTCACTACTTGCTGAGGCTGTCCTCCAACCTGCAATCCTCCTGTCTCAGCCTCCCAAGTATTAGGATTACAAGTGTGCACCACCACGCCCAGCTATATTTTGAACAAACTTTTTAAACAACTACCCTGAAGATTAAATTTGCAAAATGGGCATTTTAGTAATAGTATTTAGTATAAAAAGGAGATATGAGTTTCAAAAATCACAACAAAAACCTTCCAGGTACTCAGAGTTGCCCTGAGGCAGGCTGGAATGACTTAAGAGGAAGTGAGTTTCCACTCACTGAAGGTGCTAGGGTGGCTATGTGACCAATTGATGGAATGATACAGAAAAGATTAAAACACCAGAGGTATCTGGATTGAATCACTTCCCTGAGTCCTTCCAATTCTTAGATGCTTTTTTCACAATTGTTTATATCTAATAAAAATTAAAATGTATTTCTCCCTAAGTGAAGAATCTAGGAACAAAAAAAGAAAACTATTGTGGACTTCTGCAGTTTATGTAAGGCTTAGGTTTTTTTTTTGTTCTCTGCTCCTGTCAAAACTATACAAAGAAGCTGGATGCAGTGGTACATGCCTGTAATCCAGCTACTCAGGAGGTTGAGGCAGGAGAACTGCAAGTGTGGTCAGCCTGGGCAACTTGGCAAGACTTTGTCTTGAAATTTTAAAGGGAGGGATGGGGCTAGAGATGTAGTTCAGTGGTAGAGCGCCCCTAGGTTCAAACCCCAGTGCCACAAAAAAAAAACCCACTATACAAAGAAGTCCTTGCTTTACCTATAAATTATTTATATACAATTAGGCAGTATATGACTGTCAGGAAGACCTACAAACAATAGCAGCATTTTCATTTTCTCTAGAGCAAAAATGCTTACTAGACTATTCAACAACTGAGAAAAGTAAAATGGAGGTAAGTCAAACGTACTAAAAAACAACAGGATTAAAATAAAATACCAGCATGGTATTTTAATACCAGCATAAGCATGGTAGTACACACTTGTAATCCCAGTACTTGGGGGGCTGAGACAGGAGGATTGCAGGTTCGAGGTCAGCCTCAGCAACTTAGCAAAACACTGTTTCAAAATAAAAAGGGCTGGGGGTGTAGCTCAGAGGTAGAACACCCCTAGGTTCCATCACTAGTAACACACACAAAAAAAAAATTAAATTAGAAAAAAAAAACAGAAGAAACTTTAAATAGTATGAAACCAAAAAAAAAAAAACTGATTCAAAGAAACATGGAAACTGGCTAGTTCTAGTGTGAATAAAGATCTGAGCAATAGGTCAACCTGAAATGTAACTTATTTCCTATGTTAAACATAGTTTATCTATGTCAGATTAATAAAATATATAAAATAGCACTTAGTTAATTTCTCCTTCTACAATTAATACAAGATTCCCAAAATGTGGTATTACTCTAAGTGCAGTGAGAAAAGTACATCCTAGAATTCAACTAAAGTCACATTAGAAATACAGACTCTGAGCCTGCCATGGTGGCGCACACCTGTAATCCCAGTACTTGAAAGGCTAAGACAGGAGGATCGCAAGTTCACGGCCAGCCTCAGCAACTTAGCGAGGCCCTCAGCAACTTAGTGACACGCTGTTTCAAAATAAAATAGGGCTGGGGTGTGACTCAGAGGTAGAATGCCCCTGGCTCAATCCCCAGTGCCACAAAAAGAAAAAAGAAAAACAGAATATGGGGTACCACCGATGACCCAGTTTGTCAATACAGGGCAGAGAAGAAATGCAAAGTAGGCAAGAAGTAAGAGCCAACCACGTTGTTCCTATGGCATAATTTACTCCTGCTCCTCCCTTCATTCGCATTATGCGCATCTCTACTTTAAAATATTTACTTTAAAAAACAATATTTACTCTTCCAAAGTATAAAAGCGCTGCTCCGGAGATACACACCTAGAAGCTGTTTCTGGAGCACTTCCAGCACCAGTCGAATCTTTTCAAAAACATCAGATGGCGATGGATGTTCCAAGTCAGTCATCAGAGATTCGAAACGAACAATAACTACATTAGGCTGACTTTCTATCACAGCATGAAGGGATGGGCAAGATGCCAGAGGCCTAAGGATATACTTCAGCAACATCTGACCTGAAAAATTACAAGAACACTCATCAAAAATCACTAGAAGAAATTTCTAAAGAGTAAGCATGCAAAAAATGAAAAAAATACATATATTCATCTTTCAACCTCATAATCAAAATACATGACATTATACATTGCAGGTTTTCCCACTGACGTCTTCCAAACTACCGATTCTGGTTTAAATTGTTAAAAAACAAAATAAATATAGGGCCGGGCGTGGTGGCGCACGCTTGTAATCCCAGTACTTTGGGAGGCGGAGACCGGAGGATCCGGGTTCACAGCCAGCCTCAGCTCTCTCGCTCTCTCTATCCCTGTCTCTTCCTGTCTCTCTCTCTCTCTCTCTCTCTTTCTCTCTCTCTCTCTCTCTCTCCCTGTCTCTCTCTCTCTCTGTCTCTCTCTCTCTCTCTACTTAGGCCCTCCGCAACTTCGTGAGACCCGGTTTCAAAATAAAGCATAAAAAATAGGGCCAGGGACGTAGCACGAAGGTAGAACACCCCTGCGTTCAATCCCCGGTACCGCAAAAATAAATAAATAAATAAATAAATATAAGCCGGGCGTGGTGGCGCACGCTTGTAATCCCAGTACTTTGGGAGGCGGAGACCGGAGGATCCAGGTTCACGGCCAGCCTCAGCGCGCGTGCGCACGCGCACGATCGATCAATCGAACGATCGATCAATCGATCTCCTCTCTCTGTCTCTCTCTCTCTCTCTCTCTCTGTCTCTCTGTCTCTCTCTCTCTCTCTACCTAGCGAGGCCCTCCGCAACTTCGTGAGACCCGGTTTCAAAAATAAAGCATAAAAAAATAGGGCCGGGGGTGTAGCGCGGAGGTAGAACGCCCCTGCGTTCAACCCCCGGAACCGCAAAATAAATAAATAAATAAATAAATAAATAAATAATAAATAAATATAATTTTTTTTAAAAAAGGAAAAAAGGATACAGGCCCTTAATAAAAAGGATATTTACGAGAATTCTCTTTGCTGAATCATGAGGTCAAATTGTCATTAATACTCTCCAGAAAATATTTTATAATATTTTTTGTCATCCTTTGAACTCTGAGTCTTCTGAAATTTCATGTAAATGAAACAAAGCAGCATGCTTTACCAAATGATTTGAGTTTAGTGTGTAGTTCTCCAAGAATAGAAAATGCCAAGAGGACAGAACTGATAGGTGGCATCGGGGTCTTCTCCTCTTTCTGGGATTCTTCAGTGTATAAATGAAGTTCTGTTTGCAGGCAAGATTCTAAGCTGCTGGTATCTAAGAAAAAGGGGGGAAAAATATAAGCTGCCTCAGAAATACAAGATGTTCCCATTTCTAGTCCTCAGAGCCCATTCTCTATTGAGATTCCTAAACATGTGGTTTCATTACAATATACTTCTAATGCAACCAAACAGTAATTATGGCATACTTGTTGGCACCATTTTAAAACAGGAAATGACTTTTTTAGTATGTCCAAAGAAACAAATTAAGTGCAAAAGAAAGATGATATGCCTAAAAGAAATGCTTATTAAATATATATTGAATTACTGAATGAAAGCAAGGAAGGAAAATGAGTTCCTAGTTTCATAGACCTACTCTTCTATGTTCTTTTTTACCAAGAAAATAGCCTTCCAAACAAGTTTAACAGGCACAATGTGTTACAACAAAGAGTTCAACACACTCACCATCTTTTCTTAATTTATAGTCTATTTGAAAATAGAATCCAAATTTTTCTAGATTACTTCCTTCAAAATACTTGACATGCATGCATAATGAATTTGGAGGCCAAAATGGATATAGGAAAGGGAGCAGGGGGAGACTGTGAGAGTCCCCTTGAAACACACTAAGTTTCCAATGCTAGAAAATACACTAAGTGTAATGTCTTGTCCTTTACATACACCTTCTGAGGTTTTACTCATCAACGGGAGCTCACACCAGCAGAGCGGCAGAGGGGCTGATGGTCAAGTAACATAGGCCAAAGTCAGGGACACAGTAATATTATTTGTTCATCTTCTAAAATAACCCTGTCTCGTGATTTTATCACCATAATTTACCCCAACGGCTAAAAAAAAAAAAAAATGAGCCGAACCCCTCTTCTACCCATAGGTCCACTGACCTCTCTGCCTTCTTCCCTCAGCAAAACAGAGAATGGCTAAATGGCTTCTTTAAATTTTCCAGCCAAGAAAAATGGCTGGGATTAGGTCTGTTGATAACAGTTTCATCCTACAAGGCAGTGGAAAGTTAGTATGGTCTCAAACTGCTACCACTTCCTCTACTACGCCCTCACCATATGTACCCTAACCACCCAATCATTCTTTCTCACTTTCCTAGGGAAGGGGACAGAAACAGAGATGTAAGGGAAGTAAGGGCACTTTAGGGACTCAGATGAGTTCATCCTAACACAGCATTTTGTTTAACATGAGAATTTAATATAGCCTTGGGAGATTAGTAAATAAAACCTCCTCATCTTCCAATACAAAATATTTAGAATATATTCAGAGGCCAAAATGGTTCAGGCAGATTAAACAAAGCAGTCCACCTGAGGTCAGTAGCACCTTTTGATGGTGGGAACTTCCATACAATCAACTTCTGCCACTCTTCTCCAAGGTGATACAGTATATTCTGTTTCTGTATTGTGAGCTCCATACTGAGAGATTTCAACATTTTTAAATCAAAGCATTTTCTGGACTTTAATAACTTCAAGCATTTCTGTGCCTGGTAGTGAAATGGAATCATTGTTAAATACTCCATCTGGACTCAGAGCAATTAGAATACACTTGTATAATAATAAAGAATACAGAGAACACAAAATATACACTATAGCACTAAGTGGTCATGCTTCAGAGAAAGATTTAGTACCTCTTCCAGATGCTGAGCAGCAGTAACATACTTCTTCTCTGTTAATGCACAATTATATTCTTCAATAGCAGTAGAAAACTGAAAACAGAAGTCTGAGTTATTAGGTTATTTTATATGTCTTATTGTTTCAAGTCCTTAATAAAACACAAAAAACACAGTTTAGTCAGAGAATATTCATTGAGTAATGAGGACTAGGAAAAAAAAAACTTTCTTACCACCAAAACACTAAAATTTAAGCTGAGTTTACTAACCTCTTGTAACTGTTTAAGCAAACTTAGGACTAGTGAGTCTCTTTCCAACTGTTGTTTCAAGTCTGTAAATTCAGCAGTCGATACATGAAGATCCCGACGGACCTAATTCATACATCAAAAATAAATACTTTTAAGCTATACCATACCTTAGAAATAAAATATTCACAGTGAATCAATAAACTTCAGTAAATCAATTTAATTAACATTGAAATTTAAATGCTAGTTTTACACCAATAGAAGTGTATTTAAAAAATAAAATAAGTGCCAAGCGTGGTGGCACATGCCTGTAATCCCAGTACTTGGGAGGCTGAGACAGGATCACAGGCTTGAGGACAACTTTGTCCTAGCAAGACCTTGTTTCCAAACAAAATATAAAAAGGGCTAGAGGTGTAGCTCGGAGGTAGAATGCTCCTGGGTTCAATCTCCAGTACCACAAGAAAAAAGAATATAAAAATAAAACAACTGCTAGTTTAAAACAGAAAACAAGCTGGGCATGGTGGCGCACGCTTGTAATCCCAGTACTTTGGGAGGCGGAGACCGGAGGATCCGGGTTCGTGGCCAGCCTCAGCTCTCTCTCTCTCCCTGTCTCTCTCTCTCTCTCTCTACCTAGTGAGGCCCTCTGCAACTTCGTGAGACCCGATTTCAAAATAAGGTATAAAAAAATAGAGCCGGGGGTGTAGCGCGGAGTTAGAACGCCCCTGGGTTCAATCCCTGGTACAAAAAAAAAAAAAAACAGAAAATGACTTTTTTTAGTATGTCCATAGTATGACTAAAGTAAAAAAATGACAGAAGGTACTAGGAGAGACCTTAGGGGTCCACTTAGTCTAAACCCTTATCTTGTGCAAGAATACCCATTCCCATCAACACAGTATCTTCATGTCACCTTCTATTCTTAATTTAAACATTTATCTTTCAACAGAGTTCAGCCACTTAGATTACCAGAAAAGCATTTCCCCGCTGCCAAGTGATAACTCAATCTACAGTTTTTTTATGCCTGTGATGGCACAAGCCTGTGATCCCAGCTACTTGGGAAGCTAAGGATTTCAAGTTCAAGGCCAGCCTGGGCAACTCAGTGAGACCCTACCTCAAAATAAAATAAAAAGAGGGCTGGGGTTGTTAGTTAACTGGTAGGCTGCTGGGATAGCACGCCCAAGGCACTGGGTTCAATCCCCAGTACCACCAAAAAAGAGTTTTTTAATATTAAGATACAATTCACCTCCCATTCTGCCCACCTTTTCAGAGACTTTAACCTCTCCCTAATTTATTCTTCATTCATTCATGAAATACACAGTGATCAAATACTAATGCATAGCTCCTCCTATCAGATTTAAATATGTTAACACTTCCTCCATCTTTAAGAAAAAAACTCCTTCCTCTCAGCAATTATCCTATTTCTTAGCAGCTGCTTTATTTCTCTCTTTCTCCACACAGATAAGCTTCTTGAAATAGTGATCGGTACTCACTGCTTTTACTTTCTGACCTCTCATTCCCTCTACACCTCACTGGGATCTGGTCTCTAGTTTCATTCACCTTTCCACCAAAATTGTTCCTGTCAAAAACACCAATCAATTCCTTGTTGCTAAATTCAAACTATACATTACCAGTATTTAATTATTTAATAGTCCACGCTGTTACTTTCCTTCTGAAACATTCTTTTCCCTTAGTTCCATGATACAATTCTCTACAGATTTTCCGCATAGTTCTCTGGCCATTCCTTTATACTTTGTTTTAGGGAGCTTCACTGTTCCTCTAACCACTTCTTTTTTTTTTTTTGTGGTACCGGGGATTGAACCCAGGGGCGTTCTACCTCGCGCTACACCCTGGCCATATTTTTTATACTTTATTTTGAAACCGGGTCTCACGAAGTTGTGGAGGTCCTCACTAAGTAGAGAGACAGAGAGAGAGAGAGACAGGGAGGGAGGGAGGGAGGGGGAGAGGGAAGGGGGGGGAGGGAGAGAGAGAGAGAGAGAGAGAGAGAGAGAGAGAGCGAGCGCGCGCTGAGGCTGGCCGCAAACCTGGATCCTCCTCTCTGCCTCCCAAAGTACTGGGATTACAAGCGTGCGCCACCACGCCCAGCTTCCTCTAACCACTTCTTATACATTGATATTCCTTTCTCCCTGGCCACCTTCTGAGTCATTGTGCCCCACTCCCACCCAGGAATATTTGGCAATATCTGGAAACATTTCTGGTTGTCCACCATTTCTAACTCTTGAGTCTTAAAAAAAACAGATGCACCCTCTCTGTGCCTTCTCCTTGGCCTTATTCTATAGCTACAATCTAGACATAGGAGAGACCAGCTTCATCCACACCAATAAAAAAACAAAAAACAAAAAACAAAAAAGCCCTGGAGCAGTGCTTCCCTAACTGTACTGAATATACATACCACATGAGGAATCTCATTAAAATCCAGGATCTGATTCAGTAGGTCTAGAGTTGGGGCCTAAGATTCTGCATTTCTCACAAGCCACCATGTTTGATCAATGTTTGGTTTTTTGGGGGGGGTACTGGGGATTGAACCGAGGGCCATTCTACCTCCAAGCTACACTCCAGCCCTTTTTATTTTCAAACAGGATCTCACTAAGTTGCTGAGGCTGGCCTCAAACCTGCAATCTTCCTGTCTCAGCCTCCCAAGTACTCAGATTACAGGCAAGCACCACCGGCTCAATGCTGTCTTTTTGAAGACAAATCTCTATAGGCTTCTCACATTTCTGTACTATCTTGCAAGTGTTTCTTCCCAAGGCTTAACTTCCTCAGTTTCTTTCATTGTTCTTCAATGGTACAGTGTTCAGAACCTTCTCATCAAGACCAGCCATCTTTCAAAACACAACAACCAGAACTGAGTAAATTTTATCAGCCATAATCTGGCCCACAAAAGGTACAGAGTGCCCAGTACTGTCTTGTTCCAGACACTTCACTTCTAATAGCAGTATTAGCACTTCTAATACTGTACTACTTACTGATCAAATAATCGGCTAAGTACAAATACGCTCTGAGAATATTTTTTTTTTATCTGTACTGGGGTGCAGAGTAACAGATGTATTATTATTAAAAACTCTAGTGAAGCTGGGCATGGTGGTGCATGCCTGTAATTCCAGTACTTGAGAGGCTGAGACAGAGGATTGCAGGGTCAAGGGCAGCTTCAGCAACTTAGCAAGGCCCTGTTCCAAAATAAAAATAAAGAAATCAATAAAAAGGGTCGAGGGTGTAGCTTGGAGGTAGAATACCCCTGGGTTCAATCCCCAGTACCAAAAAAAAAAAACCTCTAGTAAGAATGATTAAGCCAGACATGGTGGTACACACGTGTAATCCCAGTTACTTGGGAGGCTGAGACAGGAGGATCACAGGTTCGAAGCCAGCCTCAGCAACTTAGTGAGACCCTGTTTCCAAATAAAAAATAAAATAAAATAGGGCTGGGAGTATAGCTGGTAGGTAGACTGCCCCTGGGTTGAATCCCCAGCAGCACACACAAAAAAAAGATTAAAATGATCATGGGTGAATAGGCTGCTAAACAGATATTCTAGGTAACCAATGGTTTTCTTATTTGTAATTCAAGTTTTATAGATAACTTGAAAAACACATTTGTTTACTTTCCTTCTTTTAGTAACTATCACAGAAGGAACAGAACTGATGTCTTTCCTTGATATTAAAGACCTTTAAAATACCTCAACACCATAATTTTGGTATCAGTGATCCCTGAGCAATAATTTAGAAACATATAGAAGACACTTAAGATTAGACTTTGTTTACACCTCTGGTATCAGCATGTTTTCTTCCACTTGCTTATATTTCCTAAAAGAAAACTGCAGGGGGAAATCCTGGTGAGATAATATATGAGCAAATGCTTTTAAAAGTATAAAGCAGATATTTCTGATTACAGACTGTGATGACAACACTCCAGTAACCATGGTAAACACTTCAAAATCTGCCAACCTCTCCTCAAGAAATATATCAAGCACTAGCTCACTCAACAAGAGGGTAAAGATCTTTAGCATGCTCAAGGAAAGTAGCTTGATGGCAGCAAGTAGAGTGACTGCGGTGGACATACCCAGCCAACTTTTCAGAAGAAGGCCTTGAAGACTATGAACTTTGAAAGTGTTGAAGCCAGCTGCAGATCTAAGAAAATGCTGGTCATTAAGAAATGGAAGTATTTCAAACTAGAAGAAGACAAAAGGCCAAATATCTAGTTTTAAGCTTCATCTTTTTTTTCTTATGAAAATAAGAAACTGAGATTATTTTAATTTATAAAGTGCTATTCAATACAAAAGATTATTATTAAAGCTAAAAAAATGTTACCATAAAAAAAGAAGTTATTTGTTTTGGAAAATATTTCTAATTTGGAACTGAAGTCACCCTACAATCATTTGGTTCAACCTCCATTTACTAATAAGGAAAGCGAGGTCTTGAAAAGTCGTATGGGGCTGAGGATGCAGCTCAGTGGCAGAGCACTTGCCTAGCATGTGCGAGGCCATGGGTTCAATCCCCACCACTGCCAAAAAATCTTTAGCCAGGCACAGTGGTGCACTCCCACAATCCCAGTACTTAGGAGGCTGAGACAGGTCTGAGACCAGCTTCAGCAATTCAGCAAGACCCTCAGCAATTTAGTGAGACCCTGTTTCAAAATGAAATATAAAAAGGGCTGGAGTGTAGCTCAGAGGTAGAACGCCCTGGGTTCAATTCCCAGTACAAAAAAGAAAAGAAAAGTTGTATGGAATTGAGTGGTATTGGGAATCAGAAAGCTGAACTACCTCCCTACAAACCCATCCAATTTAACAAACTATTCTTACTTCACTTTCTATCCTGGATTTCAGCAGGTCAATGTCCTCAGATAGCTTATCCACCTGGGTAACCAGGTCCTGTGCACTCTGCATGCTAGGCAGGAATTCAGTATACTTCTTGCTGATCATATTGCATACTTCACCCTGCAATAAAAGATAGAGCAATTATAAGACAGTGAGATGAGGAGGGAACTCTGCTAAAAGTACAGAGCTTGTCTTCCAAAAGGCATCTTCCATGTTGGAGCCTTCCTAACAGTGACCCACAGCTGTTCACTGTCCCTCCAAGTTAATAAGTTTCTTTCAAAAACACATTTCTCCCACCTTT
Source organism: Glis glis (assembly GCA_004027185.1). Classification (NCBI taxonomy): domain Eukaryota; kingdom Metazoa; phylum Chordata; class Mammalia; order Rodentia; family Gliridae; genus Glis; species Glis glis. The sequence goes on along the minus strand of PVJS01002507.1, from coordinate 9,566 downwards.
ATGGATCCTACACATTACCTATCTACAACAATGCCCAAGAATTATACAAATGTTGGAAAAGAGAAAGAGTTCTCATATTAACTACGTCAAACAGTATCCAGAATTTTAATATGTCTAATTTTAAAAGTGTAAACAGATAGCTGGAAGTGTTTGTGCGAGCCTGTAATCCCAGTACTTGGGTGGCTGAGACAGGAGGATGGAGGGTTCAAGGCTAGTGTGTACTAATTTAGTGAGATCCTGTTTCAAAATAAAATAGGGTTAGGGATGTAGCTCAGAGGTAAAACGCCCCTGGGTCCAATCCCCAGTACAACACACACACACAATGTAAACAGATAAATCAGTAATTGTATACCTCGATCAATTTGTTAATTTCTATCTTCTTGCCTATAAACTTTTTTCTACTTTTCTTGCAGTACTGGGGATTGAACCCAGGAGCATTCTACCTCTGAGCTACACCCCTAGCCCTATTTTTTATTCTTTATTTTGAAACAGGGTCTCACTAAGTTGCAGAGGGCCTCACTAAGTAGCTGAGGCTGGCCACAAACCCCGATCCTCCGGTCTCAGCCTCCCAAGTACTGGGATTACAAGCATGAGCCACCACACCCAGCTTGCCTATAAAATGTTAAGGCTAATCTTAAAACTCTAAACGATTTGAGTTTCATTATCTCCTTTAATTCAAATTAACTTAATAAAAAAACTATTGGATACTCTGCATTGAATGATTCAATGCTTTGGAAGATACAAGAATTTCGCTCACTCAAAAACAAATTTGTTGCCGGGCGGGGTGGCGCACGCTTGTAATCCCAGTACTTGAGAGGCTGAGACCAGAGGATCTGGGTTCGCGGCCAGCCTCAGCTACTTAGTGAGGACTCTGCAACTTAGTGAGACCCTGTCTCAAAATAAAGAATAAAAAGTAGGGCTGGGGGTGGAGCCTGGAGGTAGAATGCCCCTGGGTTCAATCCCTGGTACCACAAAAAAAAAAATATATTTGTTTTCAGTAGGAAAGATCTATACACTGAAATAACCAGAATACAGGCTGAAATGTAATACAGCAATAGTTATAAACTCTTCCAAAAGCACAAATTAGAAAGATCACCTCTCTGGAAAAAATGGTATTTTTTTTTAATGCAGAAGACTACATTTGAGATGGAAGCTGAAAATGAGTATAAATACATCAAAAATGGTATAAAATGGAGAAATGGCAATATAAGCAAAATTTGGGAACTAGAAAGAAAAACTGGGACTGAATGGATGATAGAAAGTTATTCTTAACTGGCTGAAGATTCAAGTTGACAAAAGAAACTAGTGTGAGGGAAGGTAGGTTAGGTCCAGAATAGGTAGGGGCCTTGAGTACCATGCTAAGGTAGTTTAATAGCCTGTCCTCATTCCATAACATTAAAAAGCAGTGAAAACGCTAAAGCCATGTGATGGAAATGACAATGATACAAATACTCAAAATTTAGGAAACCACTTTGGCATAATCAAGAGTTGTTAAGAAGCGCTCTATCTTGTGACTTTGTGCTGCGTGCCAAACTTGCTCCCTAAAGTCCAGACTTGTACAGGCACAAAAATTTTCATACGAAAGTAACTGAAGATATGGGCAAATACTGGCAAGGTAACATACCAGTACGAAGTGCAACTGTGTGTAGCTATGCGCAGCAAGTCCACGTATGTAATAATGACATGTGTTCTAATCCTCAGCATGGCAAGTGCTTGGGGATGAAGAGGAGAGTTTAAAAACATATTCAGGGGTTTCAAGAGTTTGGGGGAGGAGAAGGGCGCAGTCCTCCCAGAGCCATTCTATTCATCCCCAACTGGAGGACGAGGCGGAGGAGGCGACCGCTCACAGATGGGGCGGCTGGTCCTGTCCTCTTTTCGGTCCCTCTCAAGCGCTCCCTCTCGGCGCTTCCAGTTCCACCTCCCGCTCGGCCGGTCTCTCGGGTCTTCCTCCTCCCCCACGTCCACCGGCCCCCAACCTACCCCATCCCCGCCACTCCCCAGCCGCCGCCCCGTCCTCCCGCGGCCCCGGGCTCCTCCCCGCGCCGGTGCCCGGCCGCCCCAGGTCCCCCTCCAAGCCCCTCCCGGGCCCGCGCTCCCCGTTCTCCCCACTCAGCTCCCCGGCCGACTCCCCGGCCGCCCCACTCCGGGGACCCGCTCGCGCTGTCCGCAGCCTCCCGCTCCGCTCTCGCGTCCCCTCGCACCGACCCGGCGTCCCCGTCACCTTGATCTCCTCCACCCGCCGGGTCAGGCGGCTGATCCGGGTGCCGAGATCCTCCTTCTCCAGGCTGCCCGAGTGGGCCAACACCTCCGTCACGAAAGAAGCCATCGCCACCACCGGGACCGACGCCACTGGGTCACTCTAAAAGCCACCGCGGCACTGGAGTCCCGCCGGCGGCGTCGGCGCGCGGCCTGCCGGGAAACAGGGGCTGGCGGGGCCCGGGGCGCGCAGGCGCGGGCCGCACTACAACTCCCAGCAGGCCGCGGGCCGCACTACAGCTCCCAGCAGGCCCCGCGCCGCCGCGGGCGGGGCAATACGTAGGCGCGATTTTCTCCGTAGCGGCTTTCAAATGCCTGGTTGCTTCCCGCGGTTTTTCACTAAATGAATTTAAAAAAAAATTTTTTTTTTTTTAGCTTGACTTTTTTTTTGGGTCTTTTTTTTGTCTTTTTGGCACTGGGGATCGAACCCAGGGCGTTGCGCTTGTAAAGCGAGCGCTTTGCCACTGAGCTACATCCCAGCCCAAAATCGAGTGTTTTTAATGTGGTAACCAACACAACTGAATCTTCCTCAACTTAACGTTTACTTCGCATATTCGAGGCCAGCCTCAGCAACTTAGCGAGACCCGGCTTCAAAATTAAAAATAAAAAGGGTTAGGGGGTTTCACTCGAAGGTAGAATAACCCTGGGTTCAATCCCCAGTACCAAAAAAATAATAATTTACCTCTGAAATTATCTAGCCAGAAGACCCCAGGAGCCCATCTCGATCTTTTTTCGTTAAATATTCCCTCTCATTGGGCGTAGTAGATGAGTCTATGCGAATACTGCCCCCTGGAGTTGTGCAATGAAGTGGCCTCACCTCTTCATGAAGAAAAGGCTGCCTATAATTGCACCCCTTTTATATTGCATAGTTTATATTACATCTGTGTACATATATTGCATATACATTACACCTGTGTGATACATAACATTTAGTACCATATGGACTAAAACCAGATTACTTGGCACTTTCAGAGATTACAGATCAAATTTATTAAAAAGCTTTTTAAATCAAGTTTCATTATTCAAATGTATTGCAGACTGGAAGATGTTCACAATATAAAATATATAGTATGATTCCTTTTTTAAAAATAATTGACTTGTAAGGACCCCTTACAGCATTCAAATAGTTAAAGCTAAAACTGCTTGCTGCAGGCCCTTGCTGACAAGGCAGGATGTCCTTAGTGGACTCACTCCCTGACCTAAACATCTGTTGGGAAAACAAAACGTCCCTACTTGGGACCCACCTGACTGAGGTCAAGATGGCCTTCTATAGATTAATGGTTATTGTGGTTATTACTGTAACAGTCTGGAAAGTTAGGGAAAACATCTCCCAATGTAAAATGTGCAAGGAGGACGCTAGCCACTAACCAATCTGTAATGAACATCTGTATCTAAAACCAATCCTGGTAAAGGTCAGGCAGACCCATGTGAAACTGCCCAATTAGCAGAGGGAAACTGAGGCTCTTTGTTTAAAGTATATAAAAACTGAAGCAAAAACGTGCTCAGGGTCCCCATACTGAACTGCTGTGTCAGTTTATGTCGGGCACCTAAGCTTAAGCTTGAATAAATGGCTCTTCTGCGGTTGCATACGGCTTGGTCTCCTGGTTGTCTCTCCAGGACAGAGATCTGGGTATAACAGACTCAGATATGTATATAAAGGAATACATTAGATTCTTTCTCTGGGTAGTGGATTTAGGGTGTTTATTCTCTTTCCCTGTTTGTTTTTCAGCAATAAATTAGGAGCTGACTCTAAGGTCCCTGCCAATTTTATGTGCCTATAGGATTATCCTGTGAAGCAAGGGTGGTATACTGTTCCATGTACAAAGGAAAAGAAACCTGGGTTGAGACAGGAAGCACTGAAAGACAGCCATAATATTTTCAGAAGGATCTCTTCCTAGAAAACCAAATCAACTTCTTTTTGGTACACCTGTTAGCCTTACTCTGAATTATTAATGTCATTAATAATAAATGCCTAATGACAAAGAAGGACCTACAGGTAAAATTTCCGAAAACCTGTATTGTGTATTTATTGAACAATTACTACACGAAAGAAACTGTGCTAGGTCTAAAGATCCCAAAAATGTGGGTGAATAATCACAGGAAAATAGGATAATTACTGTTCTGAAGGTAGCTGAAGGATGGATCCAGATTTAGCGAGACCTAAATCACACAGTTAGAGGGAGGGAGAAGACTCTTTAAGAAAAATAATATAAAATAACAAATATGAAATTAGATTCAGGTTTTAGGAGTCTGTGCATGTAATGAGCCCTGAAGTTTAATTCCCTCTTAGCAAGGTGCAAAGGGCAGAGGAAATATTGAAGGAAAAATACCCAGTTTCTAAATGAATCAGGGCAGTTTTACAGTAGGAGGAAGCTGAACTGAGAATCCAAAGAGGTGTTCCTTTGAAGTTGAGGTTCTGGGATCTTCCTCCAGCAAACCAGCCCATACATACCTATAAACACAACTGCCAAAGCTCGTGCCTATCTTCAGGCAGAGAAAGCACTTGATAAAGGGAAAATATTCCTCAGGGTCCAAAGAAAAGACAAAGAGTAGCCAGAGTCAGGCTGAGAAAGAAGAAAGAGAACACAGAATGGATTGGTACTGCTATGCATAGTAAATGTGTGCAGGAATCAATCAATGAATACTTTAATAAATAAGAAATTAATAAACGAATGGGTCTTATTTTCCCTCACTAACCTGACTGTTATGGCTTGGATATGAAGTAGCCCCCAAAGACCTGTGTGTTGAAGGCTTAGTCCCCAATGCAGCAATGTTCAGAGGAAGGGCTTTAGGGAATAATTGGCTCATGAGGGCTCTGATCTCAACGGTGGATTTTTTTGGGGGGGAGGGTACCGGGGATTGAACCCAGGGACATTCTACCTCCAAACTACACGCCCAGCCCTTTCAACTTTTTATTTTTTATTTTGAAACAGGGTCTTGCTAAGTTGCTGAGGCTGGCCTTGAACCTTCAATCCTCCTGTCTCAGCCTCCTAAGTACTGGAATTATAGACATGCACCACCACGCCCTGCTCATCTGCGGATTAACCATCAGTAGCTGAACAGACTATTGGGAGGTGGTGGAAAGTGTAGGAGGTAGGACCTTGGAGAAGGGAGTGGGTCCTTGGAGAGTACTCTTGGGAACTATATCTTGTCCTTGGTTCCTTCCTCTCTCTCTCTCTCTCTCTCTCTCTCTCTCTCTCTATCTCTCTCTCTCTCTCTCTCTTCCCAGCTGCCATGAGCTGAGCAGCTTCCTTCTGCCATGCCCTTCCGCCATGATGTTTTGCCTCACCTCAGGCCCAGAGCTATGGAGCCAGCTAATCATGGACTGAACCCTCTGAAACGCCAAGCAAAAATAAATCTTTCCTCTTCTAAGTTGTTTTTCTCATGTATTTGTCACAGTAACAAAAAGCTAACACACTGACCTCGTTCACATTTATCATATTATACGTCTCCCCATTCACAGATTTTTCACAAATCAGGAGCAATATCTGAAAGGAATCCTCCTGACCTATCACGGCTCACACATACGTGGCACACCTGTATTCCGGAAGCAGAACATCAAATGCTCAGTCCTGGCTATGTACAGTGCAAGCACAGAGCATTTACAAGTTTGCGTAGTATTTTGCCATTATGTTGATTAGCACATGTGGCTGTTATAAAAGCAGCAGAAGGAGCCCAAGACTGAAAGAACATCCCATTTGCTTCAAAATAGGGTTGTTGTTGTTGTTGTTTGTGTGGGGGGAGGGGAATACAGGTATGGATGAAACAAAACTGGTACCAGTAGATAATTTTTGAAGCCGAGTGATGAGACACAATTTCTTCATCCATTTTCTATACTTTTGTATATGTTTGGAAATTTTTTAAATAAAATGTAAAAGAAAAAGGAATATTCCTGACAATGATGCTTGCCTTCCTCCTCCCCCACACCACTGACAATCACTGGTATATCAGACTGCCTTGGGACATCCATCAAGAGAGAGGGAGAGGGAGAGGGAGAGGGAGAGGGAGAGGGAGAGACAGACAGACATCAGAAAAACTCAAAAGCCTTCTTTCTCAGAAGGTGCTTCCTCCTTGCTGGCTAGCCCACAACTCTGATTTCTCTCCAGATTTACAGCACTGTGCAATAGGTTAAAACATGAATAGGGAAACATGGATCAGACATTTGTGACTTTAGTATAATAAATCCTGTTTTTCTTCTGTGTTTTTCAGTAAAGACTAGCCCTTACTCACCAGTGTGCAGGGGCAAGGCAAAAGAAATCACACTGCAACTGGGGACAAGAACATGCAGCTGCAAGCCCAGCCCCCTGGCTCGGGTGTTGCATCTGTTGCCTATCAGCCAGGAGACCTGAACAAGTTACCTAAAGTGAGCACACTGTGGCAGTATGAAAACTAAATACAGATGAAGCATCCAGACCAAAGTCTGGCACTTAGCCATACTCAGTAAATGCAAATTCCCTCCTTTCCTGTCAGATCCTACTAGTTGGCAGCAACAGTAAACAGGAATGGAAGCCAGTATGATTGCCACCTATTTATAGCTGCTGCCCTGGGAAGGGAGCACTTCCACCCAGGTATGTTCTGGGTTTAAGTAGGTACCTTAAGTTGGGGATTTAAATTTAAAAACAAACAAACAAAATGAATGTTTGTAGGCTTCTCTGCTTACAAAAATATCAAATGATAAATTTATAAAATACACAGATAAGCACAATAAGGAAATAAAAACTACCCCTAATCCTACCACCAATTTGACCATGTTAAAATTTTGCATGGTGGCGGGGCGTGGTGGCGCATGCTTATAATCCCAGTACTTGGGAGGCTGAGACCAGAGGATCCGGGTTCAAGGCCAGCCTCAGCTACTTAGTGAGGTCCTCCGCAACTTCGTGAGACCTGGTTTCAAAATAAAGGATAAAAAATAGGGCCGGGGGTGTAGCTCAGAGATAGAACGCCCCGGGTTCAATCCCCGGTACCGCAAAAAAAAATTTTTTTTGCATGGTGTAAATATATACATACACATATGCATATATATGTATATATATAAATATATATGTACACACACATATGCAATTTTTTGTGGTACTGGGGATTGAACCCAGGGCATTCCACTTCTGAGCTACATCTCCAGCCCATTATTATTTTTTTATTATTTATTTATTAGTGGGACTGGGGTTGAACCCAGGGACATTCTACCTCCAAGGTACACCATCTAGCCTTTTTTAATTTTTGTTTTGAAACAGAGTCTCACTGGGTTGCTGAGGGCCTCGCTAAATTGCTGAGGCTGACCTCAAACCTGCGCTCTTCCTGTTTCAGCCTCCCAAGTACTGGGGTTACAGGCATGTGCCACCACGCCTGGATTTATTGTTTATTTTGAAATAGGGTCTCACTCAATTGCTGAGGGTTTCACTCAATTGCTGAGGCTGGCCCCAAACCTGCAATCCTCCTGTCTCAGTCTCCCAAATACTGGGATTACAGGCGTGTATCATCACACCCTATTTAATTTACAATTATTAACAATATTTCAATAAACATTTCATATATCTTTGTATATATTCATGAAAAATAGATAAATTCCCAGAGTCAAAGCCTGAGTCAAAGGCTTTATTTATTTACTTATTTATTTTTTATTTATTTTTGTAGTACTGAAAGTTGAACCCAGGGGCATTCTACCTCCAAGCTACACCCCCAGCCATATTTTATTTATTTTCTATTTGGAAACAGGTCCTCACTAAGTTGCTGAGAGCCTCGCTAAGTTGCTGAGGCTGGCCTCAAACCTTTGATCCTGTCTCAGCCTCCCGAGTACAGGGATTATATGCATGCCTTACCACGCCTGGCTGGCTTCATGTATTTTAAAGTATAAAATATGAAGTCATATTGCCCTCAGAAAGATTATATCAATGTATATTCCCAGAACATTATTCTTGTGATCTTGGAGGTGGAGAGTGATTTTAACTTTAAGTTTATGAATGTACTCATCAAATATATTATTGATGGCTTTTTGCCTTCCGTGGGACCCTCCTCTAGAATCCACACCCACATCCAATCTTGGACACACACCCTAAACCCAAACATTGCCAAGTTTCTGACACCTGCCTCAGCTGCTGCCCAGAAAACGAATACAGGAACCGTCTCCAAATGTGAAAAACTTTCCACCGCAGTCTCCTGAGTAGTGCCCGCTCAGGAGTCCCTGAGTCGCCATCCTTCTCCTCTGCCTCTGCGGAGGGAGAAGCCATGGCCTGGAGCTTCTGTGGGAGAGTCCAGCTCGGGGGACTGCTCCTCTCTCTCCTTGGCTGGGTCTGCTCGTGCGTCACCACCGTCCTGCCCCAGTGGAAGACTCTCAATCTGGAACTGAACGAAATGGAGACCTGGCTCATGGGGCTCTGGGAGGCCTGTGTGAATCAGGAGGAAGTTGGCACTGTGTGCAAGGCCTTTGAGTCCTTCTTGTCTCTGCCGCAGGAGCTCCGGGTATCCCGCATCCTCATGGTGGCCTCCCATGGGCTGGGACTGTTGGGGCTTCTGCTCTCTAGCTGTGGGTCTGAATGCTTCCAGTTTCACAGGATCAGCTGGGTATTGAAGAAGCGACTTTGCCTCCTAGGAGGAACTTTGGAAGCATCAGCTTCAGCCACTACCCTCTTTCCAGTCTCCTGGGTAGCCTACGCTACAATTCAAGACTTCTGGGATGACAGTGTCCCTGAGATTGTACCACGGTGGGAGTTTGGAGATGCCCTCTATCTGGGATGGGCTGCTGGTATTTTCCTGGCTCTTGGTGGACTACTCCTCATCTTCTCTGCCTGCCTGGGAAAAGAAGACATGCCTTCTAGTTGGATGACCAATCCCACAGTCCCAGCATCCTGTGTTCCACCAGAGGAATCTGATGGCTCCTTCCACCTCACACCAAGACACATGAACCTGCTCATCTAGGACTGGCTGGCTTCTGCCAAGGAATCTCTGCAATAAAGGAATGTCAGTAGAATCCTTTCTCTTCCTATCTTATCACTTTCTATTTGTTCATCTCATTTTGGGGGGAGAGGTCATTGTACCATTTGTCAAGGATTTGAGTATCTTGGTGATATGGCAATCTCCACTTCAAAATGAAAAATCAGAGTAGCCAGGTGTGGTGGCACACTCTTATAATCCCAGGACTTGGGTGGCTGAGACCAGAGGATCCAAGTTCATGGCCAGCCTTAGCTACTTAGTGAGGCCCTCCGCAACTTAGTGAGACCCTGTTTCAAAAATAAAGAATAAAAATAGGGCTGGGGATGTACCTTGGACGTAGAATGCCCCCGGGTTCAATCCTCAGTACCAAAAAAAAAAAAAAA
>PVJS01002506.1:0-83824 GCA_004027185.1 Glis glis | reverse complement strand
GGGTACAAGGGAAGGGGAAGGGCAAGAAAGAAGTGAATCTATGGAATTACTATCATAAACAATGTGTACATATGAGATTATACCAACAACATTCTCAGTGCTACATGTGGGGGGGGAGGTGGATGGGGGGGAGAGACACCAAGAGCTGTGTGCATGTATGTTAACACCAAACTGATACTCATTGTGATGGGAGACTACAATGCGCCAATAAAAACTTATTAAAAATTTAAAAAAAAGAAATAACATTAGAGAAGAATATGCAACATACCTGTTTATTTTTTACTTAATAAATATTCCAGTAATATCTAAAAAAAAAAGAGTGTGTTTATGTAAAATTAAATGAACAGGGCAGCAAAGCTACACTTTTTTTTTTCTAAATGGGAAAAGGGTTAGAATTTTAGAATATCTCTAAGGTGGTGCTCCATATCTATTATCTTTGCCACTTTAAATATTTCTTGTCTATAGAAAAACAACAGTAATTTGGAGAAGCCAGTTGAGAAAATTCCCCAGAATATAGGGGAAAAGGATAGTGGAAAATTTTCTAATTTCTACCTTGGATACAGATTTTATATTTAACTATTACATGTTGGATGTCTTGTGCATTTTAGATGTGTATTCTTTCCTATTCTTTTCCTCTTTCTACTTTGCCTTTGATTCACAGTATTTTATTCCATGCCTTTGTTTCATGAAGGATAAGCAAATATTTTCTAGATTTTCCTGTAGAAAAATTTTGAAGGTATCATCTGAGTCTTCTGGAACATGCCTCTTTAGGGCTAGGGTTGTCTCAGCCCCCAGTATTTTCCCTTTATCATTTTCTGGGTGTATGGGGAGACATTTGTTGCTAGATTGGGGAGTGTGAGTATGCGGTCCTAATGTCGCTCGCTTTTTACTTGGGTGTAGATAACCTCTGCCTATTAGATCTACGTGGATGGGGGAACAGGGAGTCTGATGTGCCCAGCCTCAGGCTCTGTGTGGAGCACTGGGGTCTCTGTGCCAGAGAGTGAGGAGGAGGCTGAAGAGATACCTATGACACAGTGAATTCTAAGAGGAAACACCCTTCGCGTTCATTGCTCCCAAACTCTTCCTGAACCTTCCCTTGCTTATACTTTCTTTCTGCAGGACACTCAGTATCTCCAAGGTACTGCCGCTTACCCCCTCAGACCCTTTGCCATAAACATAGTGCACAGGCGGGGCTGGTGAGCTGGCAGTGTTCTTGGAAGCTCTGAAGACAGTCCGCAGCTGAGGGCATTCCACCTGCTTTAGGGCACCTTTCTTGGTCAGTGCATTCTGGGGTTGGGTTGAGAGCAGACCCTGGGGTCAAAGTGCTTCTCTAGCAGTTTCCAGGTCTTACAAATGGTTTGCATTCAGAGGATAGTGTTTGTATATCTAAAAGTGTGCTTTTCCCTCTGTCCCTACTTACAGTTGCAGTTAGTGGAAGCTTCCCCTTGATTATGGCTAAGATTACTCCTTGTATTTTAGTTCCGGGGCTGTGGCCAATTTTTGTGAGTCTTCTTGATTACTTTTGTCAAACGTTGGGGGGTATATGGCTGTAACAGGAACTGCTCTGCGCCACCATCTTAGTACAGAGGCTCTCCGTCTCCTGCTTTGGAAAGAGAGCTAGTGAGAGCAGAGCAAAACTCTGATTTTATTTCTTTCATTTCCTTCTCTAAAGGCTTGTGTTAAAATTGTGTCACTTACCAGAAAAAACAATGTCATTTCCCTCTGACCTTCTCTCATTTGCTGTTTTGAATGTGAATCTGTGTCCTCATTTTCAGTTTTGAGCAGCGATCTCTTGCTGGTAATTCTGAATTCGTGTTAACACGTGGCGGCTGCACTGCCAAGCAGCTGAGGTGGAATCGGAAGGTTAAGGGTGGAATCCTCCCTCTCCTGCCATTCGTTCTCTGTTCCTCAGTAGATTGGAGCAGACACCATTGCACATCTTTCTTCTTGCCCCATTTGCCTAGCATAGTCCTGGCATAAAGCAGTAGGTCAACAAATGTGGAATAAAAGCTCTTCTAGCCACTCTCTTTCCAGGTAGTCTCTTCTTTCCCTCCCCTGGAGGTTTATCCCACACCGCCCCATATTCCTGGGGCCTCTGTGGCCCCAATGATTTTTCTCGCTCAAAGCTGTCCTGGAAGCTGACTTCCTTAACAGCTGTCTTCCATGGGGAGAAGGGAGAGGGAGAGAGAGAAGATATGGAGATGACACAAATGGAAAATATAGAAAGGAAACAGGAAGATACACATTGCTTTATGAAAAAGTCCCTCCTTAGTGATGGTTTAAGCTAAGTAAGTGTCTTTTTAAAAAAAATCATCCCTGTTTATATCCATGAATAAATAGTGGCCATAAGATACAGTACTACTAGAGCGCCAATAAGGTTTGAGGAGCGAGACTGAAAACCATCTCGACAGAAAGTCAACTGCATCATTTTTAAGTGAGCACCGCTCCCAGCAACAGCAGATATTTAACAATTAATAGTGGGTGGATAAAACACCCTCACTGCTCTGCCCGAGTATGACCTGGATACTTATAAAGAGAGATGGAAACCATTCGGGGGACTTAGAAATTCTGGTCTTTGACCTACAGGTCTATAATGTATCAGCCAAACTTTTACATGGTGATGCATTTGTTTGTATAATAGAGAGAGAGGGGTCAGATGGGACCATTCCTTCCAGCTACTTAAAATGTCAAAGGCCAAATTCTGCACTATGATGAGCAGTTATCAGAACTGCTAGCCACCCTGTCCATAGACTCTAGCATCCTGCTATTTTTTTTTATAGCAACATGCAATTGTTTACTGGCTGCCTACTGTTCTTTTATCCTAACCCTCTTGCTTTTACATCTATAGGTTTGGTCAATTACTGCGGTAGCTTTTTGGTCTCTCTAAGAAAAGCCATTTAAATTTTTTTTCAAGATTTCCACTGACAGGTAGTGATTAGAATACATTGTCAACTCCCTTGTTTTTTTTTTGTCACATAGCTCACCTGCCAACTTGTTCTTGTTAATTCAGCTCTTCTGGCTCGTGCTTGTTTCTACACTTAGTTGTGGGAAGATGAGGTGACTGAGACAGAATAGGAGATAGCAGCAGTAGCTGAAGCAAGATGAAAATGAACGATATTTTCAAATCCTAAGCAGGGCGGCAGAGGCTAATAATTACATTAAAAAGGCCCTCTGTAGGTAGGTGCAAATAGGCTAGTCTAAACAAGTGCCGCTGTTTTAATATGGGCTGTTGGAGAGATGTCATTACCTGACGAGACCGTCACCTTTCACCTCTAGCCATTGTGATCCCTTAGGTCTCACTGACGGGAGAGCGAGGAACTTGTTTGCAGGGGATTTGTTGTCTCACGCTCAGAGGCAGCTGAGAGACTTGCCAAATGACAGGAAGACGCTTACATTCACAAGGTGTGATTGCCTAAGTGTTTGTCTGTGTCTAATTAGTTTGCCTTTGCCGGTTGGTAGCTCCACAGCCAGGAGGCAGATTGACTCTGCAGGCTGTAAGCAAAGAGGGTTGATTGGTGTTGTTATCATTTGTTTATTTAACCCTCCCTCGAACCAGGCAGTCTTCTCTAAAGGAGAGCCTTTTCTGCTGCCTCTTAAAAAGGTATTAAAAAAGCCCACAAAAAAAAAAAAATAAGAAGGAAAACAGCTCTGTTACTCTGTCCCCTTTATCATGGGCTGGTAACGTGTGAGCTAGCTGGCCACGGATGCTCTTTGTTTAAGAGAACACGCAGAAGGTTTTGCTCGGTGATGAAGGCTCCAATGCTGAATCCTTCAGACTGAGGAGGAGAAGATTAATTTGAGGCTGATGCTGGTTTCTCCCTCTTCAATTTTATAAACAACTGCAGAAAGAAACGCGGCAGCCTGGGCCCCTGCCAGCGCTGCCTCTCAGAGCCGAGCCGAGCACACCCGCAGAAGATGTGCTGAGGAGTTAATTTAGAGGGAGGATCGGGCTTGTGTCTGGTCAGTCACCTTCCTGATGTGTGTTGGGGGCGCGGGGGGGTCTGCCATAGCAACTGCTGTGGACAGACATTCCCTGGACCTGGATCTTTGGGGTTTGGGGGGCCCTTTTAGAAGGGCCCCAGGAAGCCATGTCCCCTTCCTCACCCCTCCTGCCCCTGTCCTCAGAGCTGCCTCAAATGCCAGCTAGCACTTGGGGACTATATGCCAGGTAGGTTTTTTTACAGGTAATCAGGTTTCCCAAGGACTCGACATTACATCAGTGCATACCCTCAGATCTTTGTTTAGCGAGCAAAAATGATACAAGAATCATTATTTTGTTTTTATGTGTTTGGCTTTCCCAAGCTCCTCATTAGGGTATTCTGCCTTATTAACCTAACAGTTGCCAGCACTAACCAGGTCCTGAATAAACATGTCCCAAATGAATGAGCAGGCTTATGTGAACCAACCATAATAGTCATTCATACTTTATTTTTAAGGTCAGTCTCTTCAAATGTTTCTTGTTACCCATTAAAGGACATGGTCTGGATCCTGTCCACAAGGAGAGATTATAATAATAGCTTACTTTTATTTAGTGTCTACTATGTCTTATGCATTGCAATAACTACTTTATGTACCCCACCGAATTTGATCCTCACAATATCTCTCTGGGCCAGGTGCTACTACCATTATTTCCATTTTATTAATGAGTAAACTAGTCTCCATGATTCTAAGTAACCTGCCCAAGGTCACGCACCTGCTCGAGACTTGAACCAGTTCTGCCTGACTCTGAAGTCTGTGCTTGTAATTAGGGAAGGTGCTCCCCGAGGGCCTGTTGTGCACCCACAGCCAAGCAGCTGTCGCAACCCAGCCACAGAGGAAGCCAAGACCAAGGCTCAGAGAGAATACACTGTGCGCCTCGGCGAAGGGCATAGTCAAGGGTGTGCGAGCCGACAGAGGCCAAGCTCATGAACGAAGCTCGTGATTTAGAACCAGTGAGGACGTTTTGTAAAATAAGAACCATGTACTTCCGTGGACTCTGAGCAGAGCCTTATTCTTCTGAGGAGTCTGAGGTATCTTGTCAAATCCAAGGAGACGTTTAAAAAAAAACATCGTATTTTTGTCATGACTCTCATTTGCTCAAGCCCCCAGAGCAGTGGCCACAGTGGAGTGTGGGGGGCAGAGGCGGTGAGCAAGGTCCAGCTGAGGAATGCAGTGCAACTGGAGGAAGGGTGGAGGGGGGAGGCAAACGAGCAGTACAGCAACCAGTAGAAAGAAGAAATGTCAGGGCTTCCAAGTCCCCCTTATGTTAATATTGCCACCAAGAGGGCCTGCAGGTTGTTCCTCCCCTTTGTCGCCATGGCCTCGCCACTCAGAAATCCACATTTTATAGCAAGGCAGTATCCCCAGGCCTCGCTTCTTGCAAGCACTGTTTCCACAAGAGAAGTAAGTATAATTAAGAGGGAAAATAAATAACAAGTATATACACCAAGCCTTGCCAAAGCTCCACCCTGCTGGGCATATGTGAATCTCTAGGATATTTTCCACGGCGGGGGGGGAGGGAACGTGGGAAGGAGCAGGAGGTTTACTTGTAGCTTCTACCTGTGTCATCCTCTGCAGAGAGCTGCCAGCTTGCGGCGTGCACCTCCACCCATGAAATCAGTGGGCTATTTCCAGAGTCCTGGGTCACCTAGAAGGAGCAGAGGGGCGAAGGGAGCCATTCTATTTCTGTTGCCACTGTTACCTACCCCTTTGGACGATCATGTCATATCCTGTGTTTACTTGCTAGTCTTTGGATTTTAGATGTGAATTCTCATATGGTTTGGTGTTTAGCTCCTTCCTTTAGCAGGAGGGCAAGCTTGGGAAAGAGTTGCCTGTAAGGATGGTGCTGTGTATTTTGTGTATCTTTACCTTAAAAATAATTCATTTTGGAGCCGAGTATGGTGGTGCATACTTGTAATCAAATACTTGGGAGGCTGAGACTGGAGGACTGCAGGTTTGAGGATAGCCTCAGCAACTTAGTGAGCCCCTCAGCAACTCATGAGACCCTCTTTCAAAATAAAAAGAATAGGGCTGGGGGTATAATTCAGAGGTAGAACACCCCTGGGTTCAATCCCTTGTAACATACACACACACACACACACACACACACAAACACACACACACACACACACACACACACACACACACACACAGATCATTTTGGAGCTTTTATAGCAGTGGCCCGTCACAGATGGGGAATGAAAAAGTAAAAACCAAAGGAAAAAATCTTGTCCTTCATAACAGATAGTTTGAGAAGCACTAAAGTAGGGCACTCCCACAACTTTGCAGGGTTGGAAAAAGGAGACAAATTCAGTTCTTTTCTTACATATCTGAGTCTATATCCGTATCTATGTGAGTGTATACCTACCTTTTTTTCCTATACTATTGGAATCTGTTTCTACCCCATCCTGGATGCCTTGTATTGTTTACACACACATACACACACACACACACACACACACACACACACACAACCAACATTCATCATCAGCAGACTCATTAGTCTTAAGGTTTGATTTTTCTCTAACATATTGAAAGGATCCATGGCTATATTATTTTGTAATGCCTTTCTTAGGAATGAATCAAAGTACTTTTTATAAAATTTTGTTAAAAATTGTGATAATTCTATTTGGAAAGGAGTCTACTAAGCATGTATGTAAAACTGGCAGGATGCCACAACAAACCAAGTGGCCCTGGCTCCTCTAAATGGCGCACTGAACCATAAATAAAACTGCAATAAATCGAAGGAAGAAACCTAGTCCAGTATCCTGCCACCATAGCCTGTTACTGTATTTTCCAAGTTGAGTGGCAAATATATATATATACTGGCATTTCTATACTGAATATGTGTGTGTGTGTGTGTGTGTGTGTGTGAGTGTGTGTATTCAGTAAACATTTATTAAGCAGCAAATCTGAGATGAGAAGTTTCAAACCACTCTTTTCATAAGTTCCTCCAGACTTCACAATGATTCTCTGGAAGTTTCTGTCATCTTGAGAAAACACATCAAGCTTCCTTCCCCCCATCTTATGCCAAGACTGGCAGAATCCACAGCTGACTGCAGAGCTGCTGAGAGGTTTTAGTGGGGGCTACAGAATAACACCTGCTTATAGTTCGTGAATGAACGGGTTACGAATGACAGGTGGGATCCAAGAGTTTCTTTGTGAGTTAGAGATGACTTTGGACCAAGAGTTCACCTTGAAAGATAGTTGGGAGAGAGAACTCTGGGTAGAAGAGGAGTTCAAAGATTTTGGAAGAGGCAGCCTGTATTTGTGCTGCTTACCTTTAGTAAGGGCTTTGTATTAGCTTTCCTTCACTGTGACAAAGTACCTGAGGAAATCAACTTCGATGAGGAAAGGTTTATTTTGGCTCACCATTCCTGAGGTCTTAGTCCATGATCAGTTGGGCCAGTGGCAGCTGGGCCAACACAGCAGGAGCACATGGCAGGGGAGGCCTGTTCACCTCATGGCAGCTGGGAAGCAAAGTTAGGAAGAGAAATACAGAAAAGAGTAAAAGAGTTGGGTCCCCATGTCCCCTTCAAGGACATGCCCCCCATGACCTGCCTTTCTCCCACTAGGCTCCACTTCCTAAAGGTTCCACCAACTCCCAGTCATCTGTGGGCTGGTGCCCAAGCCTTTGACGAATGGGCCCTTGGGGGACATGTCAGATCTAGACCATAACGGGCTTGTTGTTTTCCAATGAGATAATGCTGATCTCATTGCATTAACCACATCACCTGGGGTAATCCTCAGCTCCACCAACCTACGAAGTAGGCACTATCATCAGACCTGGTTAATAAAGGAAGGATTGGAGACACTGTGTTTCAAGTTACTGCTCTAAGCAGGCGCCTCTCATACTCTGCCCATTACCTTCCAGAATGCAAAGCAGGGCAGCCAAGAGTGGCCCGGGCTCCTGTGGGAGCTGGCATCTTGGGAACTACCCTGCTCTCCAGCCTCCCCACTGGGTATGGGCTCCACACACCAACAGCTCAGCTACAGACACTGCTAATTAACCTTGTAAGTACTTTGTGAACAACTCATGCCCATGGCTTACACATTGCTTTTAGTCTCTCACCATTGGAGAGTTTGTGGGTCTCCAGAGGGTACATTTCAAGGTTCAATTTCCTCTCACTTTTCTCCTGAAATAACCAGATTGCATTGACTGCTTCTGGCTCATCCCCAGATTGTTCCCACCCAGAAGTCTGCAGAGGCTTTGGAAAGCACTGCCTTTCCCAAAGGAATGGATTCTGGATGGAGGAGATGTTGCTAGCGCTGACTCAGTACTGCCTGCCTCTTCCCCTTCTTCTGGGTTTTAAGTCCCTCTCCTGCTAAGCCAGAATGATAACACTGACCTCCCCTCCTGGAGGTGCCATAGGGATGGTAAATAATTGCAGAACACCTGGAAAACACCAAGTGCCGCCCAGGAGTGCAATAATGACCCTGCATCACGCCCCTGAGGCTGCCCCTGCTTCGGCTTCCGCACATTAAAGGAAGGCATGATAAATCACACCCAGCGCGGACACAGTAAGGAGTTCATGTTCCTTCAGCCATTCATCCTGGTGTGTTGGGGTGAAGCCTTTCCACAGACAGGGAAGGATGGTATTTCCTTCTTTAAAAAAAAAAAAACCCAAAACCCAAAGAACACACAAACAAAACATAGAGGAATAACTTCCATTTAATGTATGAAAGGCCTAACTCAAGCTCAAGGATACTTCTTGTCCAGTCTATAGATTTCATCACAACAGATATATCTAAGAGAAAATGTGCATCTGATTCCTGTTGGGTGAAGGGAGGGAAACAGACAAGGGCAGAAACTCAAAGGTGGTCTCCAATGATGGGTCCCCCATCAACAATCTGTTATTTGGTTAATTTCCTTGATGTGACTTTTACTTAAACACTTGTTGAGCATCTGTTATGTGCCCAGCACTGGGCTGGGTCCTGGGAATTCAGGATAAATACCGCACAGCCCTGCTCTTGAAGTACTCTTGCTGAAATGGGGTGGACAGACAAGGAGAGAGGGAAAGCAGAAACCAGTAATCACTGTGTCAAGGGCCACTCCCAAGACCTGGCATTGTGGGGAGACCCCTTCCAACCGAGGGAGCTTGGACTGAGTATGTGGATTCTGAGGTGCAAATTTTCCTTTCTGGAGAATTTTCTGAACCAGAAAATAGATTAGAGTATGCTGGGCCTGTGGTTAATTCCTAATGTGAACCCTAGTACACGGAGATGCAAAATTCCCTAACTTCACGCTGTTGTGGTTTTTAAGTAACTGGCTGAACTGCTGGGCACATGCTCTGAGCACGGGCGATGGTCTCCAACATGGTGCTGAGTATTTAAAATACGTTTATTGTTGGCAAGGCTTTTTAAATGTGTGGGGTCCCGCTGAGGGCTTAGAAGGCCTGGAGTGGAAAAGAAGATAGGGAAAATAAGAAAAGGATTGAGTGGGGACTGGGGATAAAATGCCTGGAGAGGCAGAGATAGGATGTGGAATTTGAGGACTAAGGTACCCACACACCCATCCTTTACTGCTTGAGGTCACCTATGATGAACATAGCTTCATGCTAAGGAAAGTGGTCATCGTGTAGGGTACTGGTCAGGCTCTAGGGTGATCCTTCTGATATACACCAGTGTCTCTCAAGGTATGATACCGAGATCCCTCCCTACCCCTATTTAATTGAATCACCAAATGCCTGATACAAATGCAAAGGCCTAGGTCTCCTCACTCTAAATCTGCAGGTTAAGTTTTTTGGGGGGACAGAGACCTTCAAATCTGTATTTTAATGAGTGCAAGCTGATTCTAATACTTAATAAAATTTGAGGATGATTGATGTAACTTCTTTGGGGATATCCTGTGTGGTTCCATGTCATGATTTGTAACTCACCCTCCTGTGTGCACCAGTTGAGACAATGTACAAAGAAACATTTTTTTCACATAGAGTTATTATTTAATTAGTTATTTTTGGATTTTGAATGTTTCCTTAGACCTCACATAGACAAGGCAGCCATGCTGGAGGCAGGGCTTGGTTGGTGAGGACGGGTCCCTGGGAGTGTGGCCTTAGGGATTATATATGGTCCCTCCTGTACTTGCTCTTTTGCTCTTGCTTCCCTGGGGCCTCCACGATGTGAGAACAAAGCTTTCTCTCTCTCTCTTCTCTTCTCCTTCCTGCAACGTGCCCTGATCTCAGCTGACTTTACCAGCCTAACATGAACAGAACCCCTGAAATCTCCAGAACTGTGAGCAAATAAATCTCCTTCCTCTACGTTGTTGTTCAGTTTTTTGGGTCATGGCAGTGAGAATTCCAACTGAAACAAAAGTGCAATACAAATATGAGGTGACCAACGTTAGCTATTTTATATAATTTTGAATTCAATTGTGAGATATTAGCCATCCAAGACAAAAGATCCTCATAAATGCCCAAACATCATTAGGTCTGTGGTAATACAGTTGTTATGATCTGGGTATCTTTAGAGATGATTTCAATGGATTTGTTAGAAAATTCTTTCCATCACAGTCATTTTTCCTTTTACTAGTAAAAAGTATTCCTGTGATTTTTCTGAGACTACTCATTCCTTTTCTAATTTCCTGTGAGTATGGCTGCATTGTGGAAAGATCTCAGCCTTCAAGGTCAGGCCCACCTGGGCTTATGTATTTGCTGTGCCACTTACAAACTGTGGAGGGCAGAAAGGGAATTTTCCTCTCTGTTACTTAGTTTTCTTATCTGTAAAATGGAAACTCTCGTGCCTACTTCCTAAGGCTATGAGAGAATTAAGTGTTCAGCAGACAGTTGACTGTTCTGGCACATAGGCAGTCAACAGATGGCTATTATTGCTAGTTCTTTAAATTATATCTTTTCCCTAAATTTGATAGCTTGGTGGCAGGTTACTCTTTCCTAATCTCGTCACAGCTCCACCATGCAAAGCTCCCTAATCTCAGCTTCGCTAATTTGCCATGTGAAACGACTGTGATGAAACAAATTGTAATTACATCGGAAGATCACTTAGAGCGTGAGAGCTGCTGCTGTTGCCTGTTTCGGTGCTGTTTTACTTGCATACTAATTGGTGATGCCTCCTTAGGCGACAGAGTCAGATGCTGGGGCCATGGTTACTGTTCCTGCAGTGGCCGGCACAGCAAGAAACAGAGGAATGGGGCAACTCCTTTCATTTTGTGATTGATTTTTGGTTTATGAGTGGAAAATGTAAATAGTAGCCATGTGTCATGCATGTGTGTGCGTGCCTGCATGTGCACGCGCACACGCGCGCGCACACACACACACACACACACACACACACACAGCATGTCCTTGACCAAGAGCAGACAATTTATGTTACTCATTCTTTATGGTGGGAGTTTATAAAATTTCATCAGTTTATGAGAATTGTTACAAAATCTAGACAATTAGGAAAACCGGAGGAGACTTCTACTGGGTATTGGCAAAATACCAGTTAAAGTGTACTTCTGGGTAAAAGTTGTCAAACCTAAAATTGGTTGACTAAAATTTATTCTTAGTTTTACAATAGATCTTAATCAAAAGGTTATAGCTGTGAGGGCTTTCATGACAAAATATGTATATATTTAAGTTTCATTGGTTGCAGAATTACATCAGATCTAACTGATGTAAATGTAAATTTATTCAGTGGAAAAAAAACCCCACTACCATAATGCATTCATTTGCATGTGCAATGCCAGTTCAATCTTTCTCATTTTTTTTTAACTTCTTTAACTCTCTCCTTCCAAATGCTGTCATTCAGGCTAAAAACCGATAGCAAAAACAGTCTAATTGAGATTTTAAGTTACATAAAAATATAATTCCAGGCTTTGGCTTGATATCCTTACAAAAATGTCATTTTCTATTTTATACACCTGATAGGAGCACATTTTGATTATGGTGATGTGTAAATTCATTTTCTTTGACTAATGGAAGAATGGATTTTTCATGCCATCATACTTCCAGTTTTATTCTAATTGTGGTAGTTGTTTTGAGGTTTGTCCCTTGTCTCTTTTGCTCTTATCCATTTTGTTCCATTTTTAGGAAAATGATTCTGAAAAAGATTTGGGCCACTCGATATTTAGAACAATGCATCAGAAGCTCGTGCCCCCAATGGCTCCTAAGCTGTGATTTCCCAGGGCAGCAGAGGGCTGGGACTCAGTGCTCCTGGTCTCCATGAAGAGGGAGTACTTTGCATATGTTGATGTGCTGTCCAGGCTGAGGGCATTTCCCTGGATTGTTGTGACTGTTTCCTCTTTGTCAGAGCATGGGGGTGGCACGGCAGGGATGCAGAGTTAGGCCTGGAATTCTTGCAGTGTCTTGGTAGTGATAAATCCTCCACTGTATGGGGAAGAGTGTGTCTGACTGCATGTTTCTTCATCTACTCTTGGCTCAAAGCCAGCTTCCAGGAGATCTGCAGAATAGGGTGTGGCTGTGGGATAGGGTCTACTGTAGTCAAGTCACAGTGGTCCTGAATTAGATAGAGCAATACATTCAGACATTTCTACTGCCACCCTTTTATTTAAGACCTCCGTTTCATGTGCCCGATGCCTGTCAGTCTTCCAGCTGGAAATTTTGGGACAGTTACCTGGCTTGACTGAGTCTCCTACATTTCACACGAATGCTCACCTTTCGGAAACCTTGAGACCATCATGAATCATAGAGGATTGGCTTCATTCATTCTTTTGATTGATTGGGCTTCCTGGAGAACCATTGTGTTAGCTGTCCAAGCTTTAAGGATGTTTATAAAAGAAGGAAGTAAACTGTGATTAATATAAGTCTTGAGCTTGATGCAACGCATTAAAGTAAAAACTCTCCCTTCCCTCAAAATAGAATTTCTCAATTCTAGGGTGGCTTTTGGAAGTCACATTTCTCTGATCTAGGCACACTTTGAATGTTTTCTAACAGTGGGTTTCCTATGGCTGGCCCTGGCTTTTGTTGTTTCTCTTTTAATATGTCTCAAGGATTTTACTCAGTGAAAGATGGTACATGCAGCCTCAAATCCTGGGTTAATGCCTCTATGTTTGTATCCTCATGCTGCCCATGCTTACCTCTGTCATAACATTTCTCATACTATCTGGAATTTTCCTTTGACTTCCAATTCTCTTCCAGTAGGAAATATGGTTCCCAAAGTGAAGGTATAGCCCGTTTTCTTGAGAGTGTTTCCAGTCTTACCCAGTATCTGGAATTAGGAAGGCATATCAATCCTGATGAATGAATGAATAAATGAATGAGGTGCTATAATAGTTATTATCACTTTAAACTGTTAGGCATTGAGAGTGGGGTGTGGTGCCTCATTACTCTTTTCTTCTGAAGCATGCTTGGGAAGTTACAAACACAAGGTATGGAGGTCAGTGACTTTTATTGGAATTCATGATACAACTCTCTTAATCATCCTCTAAAAGCAGGGTGTCTTGGTAAGTGGGACAATAAAGGTTCCAATTGCACCCTTTTACTAATCCTGACCAATTACAGAGCCAACTCCAATTCATATAGCCAACCACTGCTAGGGATCTACAGCAGATAGGCAGGAAGAAAGGTGGTCCTGCAGAGGAGACTGCCGTGGGTGCAATACCCATGAAGGCAGGAAGCCAGGGAGAGACTACTGGGTGTGAGTGGCAGGGAGGGTGCTTGGTGGGAGGGTGAGAGAGGCCCGCTTTGGCCTGGCCTCAAAAGTGTGCTCAGGAAGGAAGTGCTGTTATCCCTCTGGATGTAAATTGCTTTTCTCAGTCATGATGTTGCCCACTAGTAAGATATGGCTCCATAAATATCAAATTAGCAACTATACTGGTGGGGAGGAATACAGAGGGACTTGAGATAGAAGCCAGGGAGAGGGAATTTCCTTTCTTTTTGAACAAATGGAAGGCGTAGGCAAGACATTCACTCCCTTTTACAGACAAAGCCGGTCTGCCCAGCATTTCAGATTTCTGTGGCCTTCAGGGGTGACTCTATCTGACTGAGAAGGTTGGCACTCCTAAGATGAATACTGTATTTCCTCATTCTTTAAGCAGCTGAAATTATAAAGCAATTTAACATAGCTTCTAAGAAAAAAGAGATGTGCTTCTGTGGAAAATGTCCACATTAGGACTTGCTTGCTGACTTGTGAATTGTGTCGCCCTGCTTCCCTTTTTCCCAGGAGAAATGGCAAATTTGGCAAAGTAAGCTGCGTCCAGGGAAATTTGGTAATGAACCAGGAAGATGAATGCACCGGGGAATCTCTGCAGAGGCGAGCCCAGTCCTACTTTATGCGGCAGCAAAATTGACAAGGTGCTCAGGCATCAGAAAAGGAGCACATTACAGCACTTGTCCTTCAGTGTATCCTCTCTCCTTATTTACATATTTCCCATAAAAGGTACATCTTCAAGTTCAGCTCCTAAAAGCGTACATGCTAATTTTTCTACAGATCTATTATGTATGAATGAGAAGAGTCTATTCTCTTCTCCGTGTGTGGAGGATTTGTGCGTGTAACCCCCCATTAGTGTTAATGGCAGATCTATGCATAATTTCCCTAACTCCCGGAATCCAGGGCGCCTAACTAAGCCACATGCAATTACTTACACACACACTGACAGGGAGCAGATACGAGGGCTAACAAAACTGAGTTCTGGGGCTAGATTTCAAGTTTTCACATGCTAGTGATCTGTGTTCAAAAAAAGGATGTAGGTAGAAGAGAATTGGTTATCCTAAAAACCCCACAAAATATTTCATGGGTTTTATTTTTTAAGATGTCTCCCCACCTGGTAAGAGTCTGAATTGGTGGAGGTCAGGGCTATAAAGCTTTGCGGGGTGCCTGGCCCAGAGAAGGGGGCTTCCTTCATGCATCTTCTTTGTCAGTGATGTTGTTTGAGTGGTTGAATGAATAAATGAATGAACAAAATAAGTCCTGCTAATATGTTTGGAAATTCACTGGATCTGGGTCTTAGATTTGCTCCTGGTGTCCTTAACTTTTGGGGTGGAAGCCATTAGCTGCTACTCTGTCAAATATGTATAGAAACCTTATCTCCATGGTTACAGTTAATCCAACTACCTTTTTATCTCAATTTAGAGATGAGCGAACTAAAGTTTGGAGAACATAAGTTGCTTGTCTAAGGTCCCATAGACAATAAGGAGTAGAACTAGAATTTGAACTTGAATCTTTTAACTATAACCTTTACATTTTGTCTTTTATAACAGATTCCTACCTTTGTTATATACCCTATCCCCCTTCTTGACATACCCTGTAAAACAATGAGCAACCCTACCCCTGTGCCCACTCATTCATACCCACAGCTATAAGGTCTAAATAGAAATATCTATGTTAACGATTAGGTCAAGATGCCCCCTAACTCTCCTCATCTTATTTTAATAGAAAAATAAATTCTAGAGAGGCGACACATACTAGCTTACCAAGATCACAGAAGAGGTTACACAGGACCTCAATGCATCAAATCCCACAAATCAGGTACCAGCGTCACAGTGGCTGGTCCTTCGCCAGCTGTCCCATGCAAGGTTACTTCCTGGTGCTCTGCCCTTTGCAAGGTTATGTCCACTCTCTTTGCCCAGTATTCTAAATTCTGAAAAGCAGCCCATGTGAATGACCAAGATATTAACTACTAAATAATCTTTCTTTAGAGTGATAGAACCCAGAACATCTGGTGACCTTCAGATAATAACAGAATGTGTAATGCTCCTCCTTAGTCTTTAATTCTGTGCATCAGCTAACACAAAACATGTACATTGCTGTGAGGTTCAACTTGCAGAAAAGTAATATGTCCCTCTAAAGAACTACAGAAACTAGCTGTTGGTGGTCAAGGTCCAAGGCCATGTTCTGGCTAGAGAAGAGGGAAAAAGGAAACATACGCCTTGCAAAATAAAGACCCCACTCAGCTCATAGCCTTCCTACTCTGCTCCTCTTACCTCTTCCTTTAAAAGTCCTTTGCACACGAGTTACTCAGAATGGAACTTTGAGGACAAAAGCCTCCTCCACCTTCTAGGAAGCAGTCCTTGAGTAAAACTGATTTCATTCCCACCAACATGTGTCTCCTGAGGCTTGGCTTTCAGGCAGTGAGCAGCCGGGCCTGGCTCCAGTAACACCGACTCATATTTAGTTCTCTGAATGACACAAATCTGTGAATTTTGCTGGAAGAGCAAAGAAAGTCATTGTGAATGGGGTTAAGTCCGGTTGTTTTTCATCCTTGCATGTAAGCTATTACTACCTCTGGCACACCACAACTACACTTCCCTCATGCCACTGGATGTAGTTTTAGTTCTACAGGCAGAGATAAATCAAATTCTTCTGTGATGTCATTGTCACCTTAATTTTTTGCTTGGCTGGAGTTGATGTTTACATGACTTCAAGAGCAAAGGGCTTTTCGATGCAACTTGAAAAATTACCTGTGCATTGGGTTGTCCAAATTGTCACTTCTACCTTCCACATGCTGAATTCTATAATAAGTAACTTTATGTACAATTCTATAATAGATAATAATTAATACATATTAAAATCTGACTTGTCATAACTGACACATTACAACCTGGCAGTCTCATACCCTTTCAGAGGCCACTCAGAGTTAGCAGAATGATGGTCCACAGAACAAGTTTTGCTATGCTCTGGGAATTCTTTGTGATTGTATTTAGAGGAGGTCAATTCTCCCAAGATTTTCCCATTCTGCCAATGGATTCTGTCCCATATGCTGCGTGGAAGCTGAAAGCCTGAATCTTTTAGCACAGGCTCGGATGCAGTATTTGAAAACACTTGGTAAATTATGAAATAGTCAAAGGAAACATTTATTTGTATCTTATTTTACTAGGGAGATGCATTTTAGATGGGGGAATACAATACAATATTTAGAGACTAGTTGAGGGACAAGAAGGGAATATTTTATTTATAGGTATGGAAGACAAAGGGAGTATGAGAATAAGTTTCTTTGGAAACATTTTTCTTTCTCCAGAAACTTTCCCTTGATGCTCAACTGTAATGTACCCAAAGAGTCTTATGTAATGCTGGAGACTAAAAAACTATACAAAAACTAATTTTTATCTTTTTTTATTTTTTATTTTTTTGTGGTACTGGAGATTGAACCCAGGAGCATTCTACCTCTGAGCTATACTCCCAGCCCTATTTTTTATTCTTTATTTTGAAACAGGGACTCACTAAGTTGTGGAGGGCCTGGCTAAGTAGCTGAGGCTGGCCACGAACCTGCGATCCTCCTGTCTCAGCCTCCTAGCGTGCACCACCATACCCAGCAAAAACTAAATTTCCTACTGTCCATCTCCACTTCCCTTCTCTTGCATCAACTTCTGCCTGTGTGAAATTGTTTTGGGGGCCTTGGTTAGTGGGAAAGGGTGCACTGTGGGATACGCAGTGCCAGAGAGTTGCCAGGAACCTTTAGATATTTGCTCAAGTCAGCAGCAGGCAAGCACGGGAGCTGCGGCCCTTCAAAGTCAGGCCACCACGTGGGAGGGTCACTGACGTCCTACAGCCATGGTTATGTGACGGAATGATTAATGAATAGAAACATTTTATGCGAAGCAGTTCAAAGTTGCAAGGTAATCACTTAGGTAAGATTAGGATTTTATTTGACAATATAGAAAGAATAAGAGAGAGCCAGAGAGGTGTGTGTGTGTGTGTGTGTGTATGTGTGTGTTCTTTATGATTATTCATCTTGAATTTGGTTGAGCTTCTTGGATCTGTGATTTTATAATTATTAGTAAATTTGGAGAAATTTTAGTCATATCTTTAAGTTTTTTCTTTTTTGTCTACCCCCATCTTTCTGATGCTCCAATTACCTGTCCATTACCTGGTATATTCTTTTCTTGGTACTTTCTTTCAGATCAGTGGCGCTGTCTTCATTTTTAAGGTCTTTCTGTCTATGCTGCATTCTGAATAGTTCGTATTGCTGTGTCTTCAAGTTCACTGGTTATTTTTTCTTTAACAGTATCTAATCTGCTGTGAGTCCATCAAGTTCTTACTGCTAAGTGACGAGGTAGAAGAGAAGAAATAAAATATTAGGCAGAAAGGAGACAAATTGGGAAGAAAAGGAAAATATAGTTTTATAATCTTGGAGATCTCTAACTCTACCCTATAGAGTGTGTTCTGTCTTAGGCAGAAGCCTGAATGAGTCCACACCCTTAATCACAACGGCCCCTCTCCCCACCTGAGATCCCTGAGGTGCTTAGTGTAAACAAAGGGTCCATGAGGAGGGCAAAGGTCAGATACTAGCCAGCCACCACCCATCAGTTGCCAGGGAAACTAAAGATTAAGAGGAAGCCCAGACCTCCACTGTGAGACCCCACCTACCCCCTCATGGGAATTCTATGAAAGAACTGAGAAAGCAGCAAAGGCTCTCTTGCTTGCAGAGAGACACTCGTTCTCCCCCTCTTGAGATGGCCCACGTCTCCCCTGAATGTGCATCCCCACCTTTCTTAAATTAAACCTTTGCCTTTTCTCTGACTGGCATGTGTTGACATTTTTTTCATCATGAAGGCCAAGAACCCACAGAATTATCGCGTCTTCCCCTGACATTAAGAACGGTCCTTTAAAAAACGTAACTTTGGTGCATTTTCTCATGGCATCCATGTTTTTCTCCATGTTCCTGAACCTATGGGACATATTTATAATACTGGTTTCAACGTTACTGTTAGTTTTAATCACTTATGGTGTCTGTTTCTAGTGATTGATTCTTTTTCTCCTGATTGGCAATATTTTTCCGTTTATTTGCACATCTGATAAATTTATGTTGGGTGCTGGGAATTGTGGCTTTTTATGTTAGGTATCAGCTTTGGTTGTATTCCTTTTAATAGTGCTGGACTTGTATGCAAGTAAGTGGCTTGGAATCCACTGGATCCTTTTGTGGCTCCTGAAGCTTTGTCAGGGCAGGCAAGGGCAGCTTTTATGTTATGCACAATTCAATTCAGCCAGTAAGGTTATACTCATCAGATGATTCTACCTGATGCCTTCTGTGTTATCAGGTTGTCCACTCTGTCTGGTGGGAACAATAAAATGAGCTTTGGGAATTGTTTGGTCTTTCACTTTCCAGAAGATTTCCTCTGTGGGGAATTTACTCATGAATGTGCAGATCAGTTCTTAGCCAAAGACTTGAGGAACGCTCGCATATCTATAGAGCTCTCTCTTTTTCCTTGCAGTTACTCCCTCCAGGACTTTCTATCCCACAGGTTATAGCCATTTTACCTTCCTGATCTTCTGTATCTGTCTCCTCATCTAAGTGAGACCTTTGGGTTCTATGTAGGTCCCATCCTTGAGCTGCAGCCTAGAAACTGCCTCCAGGTAGTAAGCTGCAACAATTGTAGGGCTTACCTTGTTTGTTTCCCTTTTCTCTGGGGACATTGTCTTAGGCTGCATATTTTCCTGCCCTGAAAAACCCATAGTTTCATATATTTCACTTATTTCTCCAGTTATTTAATGCAAGCTTCTCTGGCACTCCATTTTAGTCTGAAGTAGCAGCTCTTTTGAGTCTTAAATGAGGTAATCATACATATCCTTAATGCTTAAATATGTAAGCTACAATTAATTTTCTCTGTTGCTTCAGAAAACAGAACTAGGACCAAAGGATGGAAGCGATAGGAAGGTCTTTATAGGATATCTTTCCAGCAATGGAAACAGGCAGGAAATAGTAAGGCTTTATTTGTTTTTAATCACAGAATACATTTACATAGATTATAGGGAATAAAACTTTCCTCTAAAGAAATTCTTCATTGCTGGGCTGACCTCTTTATTTCCTCCAAAATTTCATATTCCATGATACTTTGAATAATGTCTCAGCTCAACAGTGCTAGTTAGAGCTGAAGTAGAGACCGGTTCTTGTGCATCACAGGTTAGTGATATGCCTATGACTAATCTTTAGAATTGCCTCTTCAATTTTAACTAAATTGTCCATGAAAATGGCTATGACAGAGATCAAAACTTAAAAAAATCAAGTAGGAGAATATTTTGTAAGTGTAGAACTTATAAAGATTTTGTTCTGAGTGTCTACTTAGACAATTTTTGTCTCTCTGAATGTGTCAAGGTCCTACCCATGAAGAGATCAGTAATTTTACTCAAAGGGTAGAAAATGACTAAATGGCCTAAAGATTTTCTCAAGAAGTGCTTTTACAATACTCCAGTGAGATAAAGTGAGTTTGTGGAAAACAAACCAGACCCTAAAGGTGCATTTTCTCCTAAAATTATATGGAGTTGAAAGAAACAGGTAAAAAAATAAGTGTAGAAGGTTGGGATGTGTTTCAAAATATTGGCTGAATTTGTTGACTCTCCAGATTGCTTGAGCTGTCTGAGAAAACTCTCCAGGGCATATGACTGGTCTCCAAAATCATGCACTTAAGGAAGACTGACTCAAAAACAACTCCTGAAGGCCATTTGGGTTCCAGGAGCTTGTTCTTCAGCCTTGGTCTTTAATTTTCATATAGAACATTTTACAGAACTGGGATAGGAGAGATGGGAATATAACAAGCCCCACTCTGGATCCTAGAACCCATCTTTTCCAGCCTTTTGACATTACAAATGAGGAGACCAAGCTCCTACAGGATGACCCAGCTAGTTGTGGGGAGAGCTAGGAATATTCTCTCATTGATCAAATATTTGCCAAATGCTTACCGTGTGCATTGCACCTCGACTGGGGCTTTTCGTCCCATATCACAGGTATCCTTTCATGAATTATAATAATAGAGAAGAGCTTATCAGGATTTATAAGTTTGTTTTATATCATCTTTTAAAAAGTATTCTGTTGGAACCCATCACCAAGATGTATTTAAGGAGATCCAGCAGCTGCAGTGACAGGAAAGAGTTCCAGTCAGAATCAGCCGTGAGTGAGTGGCTATGCGCCAGAGCATGATGTGTTTCTATTGAGAGGGAGATTTCCATGCAAAAGTGGGACCAGAGGTCAGGGACCAAATACAATGGTCAAACGTGAATTAAGAACAATTAATGAGTCTGGACACAAATTAATTGAGTTCTTACCCGATAAACAGTCAGGTCATACTAACACTCGAATTCAACATTGCAACAGCAGGAAAATAGAGGGCATCGAGTTGGTTATATTATTATTCAGAAGAGAGGGATGCCGGTGTTGTCAAGTACAAACTCTTGTCAGATGCCTTTATCCGCTCAGATCTCCAGTTACTGTTCAAAGTTCAACTTTCACTGGATAGGAATTACACAATTATGTCAGCTTCTCAGGTTCAATCGAGACATCAGAGGAAAAGGAACCATGTTCAGTAGAAATAAGCAAAGGCTGTTTGCATTTTTGGAGTGGAGGGGAAACAACATGTGGACGTGGGACAAGACAAGGATGCTACGAGAAAAATAGCCTTCTGATCTGCCGATATCAGTGAAATTTGGTTTCTTCTTCACTTAAATTTTTCAAAAATTCTAAGCCAGAGGGACAACAGTTTAAGGTGCTCTATTAAGGTTCTCACTGTAGTTTGTAGGAAAAAAAGTCTGACCGTTGTGAATCTGAGTCATGTTTAGCTGGCCTTGAAATAGGAATTTCTTTTGTATGTGTATAAGTTGACTTCAGGCAAATTAAGAACAGATGCCTTACATAAAAGACATCTCTTTTGAGCAGAAAAAGTAAGCAACAGTGCTGCTTCCTCCAGGCTGTAATCTAGCACTGGAGATCAGGTGGTGGAGACCAGGGTGGGGTTGGATTTCATGTCCATTCTGATCATTTGGCTGGGTACCTTGTGTAGGACATAGTTTTACCTAATGGTTTGCCTTCAAATTTTATGATGTCTGAATTTTTCTTTTGATCAAAACAAATTGTCATGGGCCTCTTCCCCAGCCTGGGGTTTGTTGCAAAGCTGTAAGTCAGAAGTAACCTAAGATTTTAGGATGTGGATGAGGGGATTTCTAAAAAGAGAATGTCCATGGGCAAAGGTGGGGCTGAGAACCAGATAGTCCATACAAATGACAAATTCAAAAGGGCTGGGTAGAAAAGCAGAAATTGAATATATATATATTTTTTTTTTTGGCCAAGCTACACTCCCAGCCTTTTTATTTTTTGTTTTGAAACAGGGTCTTGGTAGATGGCCAAGAGTCTCACTATGTTGCTGAGACTGTCCTCGAACTTGCAATTCTTTTCTTCTGTCTCAGCCTCCCAAGTACTGGAATTACAGGCATGCACCACCATGCCCAGCCAGAAATTTAATTTGATCAGAGATGGTGAGGTGGGGAATGCAGTTTTAGGAGGGAAGGTGGCAGAGGGTCCTTGGGCAATTCTCAGCAGGTCAGTCCCTTGTCATATTGAGCTAGATTGGATAGAAGTCAGCAATGACCATAGGTAGGGCTCTGGGGATAGAAGGCACTATTTTGAGTACTTGCTAGCTCTGGAGTGACTCTGAGGAAGGTCAGATCCTGACTGTGCTCAAACTGAACATTCAGAATCATCCTTAAGTTCTTTATTTTAATCATATTCCACATCCAGTCCACCAGCAAATCCCAATGGCTCTACTTTCAAACTATATCCACACTGTGACCACTTTCCCCCATTGCCACTACTCTTGTCTTGGCCACTGAACTGGTCTCCTAACTCATCTCTCTGCCTTTATCCCTCATTCTTTCAACCACCTGCTTCTACCTGCTGAGTTTATTCTCATCAGAGCAGATAGAATGAAGCCTTCGTAAAGAATCTTGCTGCACAAAACCTTCCTATAGCTTTCCATCTCACAGAGTTCAACCAGAGTCTTTGTAATAGCTTTCAGTACCTATCGATCTGAATCCGATTTCTCTTGGATCTCATCTCCTAACACTCCTTGAAGGAAAAAAGCAAACCCTTCAATCTTTTATTCCTTCCACTCACAGGGGCTCAACACAGAGCATTTTATTTCTGGTCACCAAAATGTATGTGGGTATTTGTCCCCATTAACAACCAGTTGGTTCTCCAATGACACCAATTGGCTGTCCGGTAACTTATTTCTGACATTATCTTCCTGGAGTTAGGGTCAGCATATATAGGTCAAGAGCTCAGTCCCACAAGACTGCCCCTACTCAGATGCCAGGTTGTGACCTATGCTTCTGACAGAGCTGCTACAAACTGAGGTTCCTATAACCCTTCCTTGGGTTCCATTCATTTGCTAGAGTGGCTCACAGGACTTAGGGAACTATTTTACTTACATTTACCCATTTATTATAAAAGATATCATAAAGGGTCCAGATGGAAGAGATATACTAGGCAAAAACATGTGGGAACAGCATGGACCCCCATGCCTTCTCTGGGCACTCTGCCCTTTAGCCACTTCAGCTGTTTGGAAGGGCTCAGAAACCAGTCATTCTGAGGGTCTTTACGGAGGCTGCATTATGTAGGCATGATTGGTTACATCATTGCCATCAGTGATCAACTCAGTGTTCAGCCCCTCTCCCTTCTTGTCTGACTTGTTTTGCTTAACATAATGTTCTCCAGTTCCATATATTTTCCTGCAAATGACAGGATTTCATTCTTCTTTATGGCTGAATAATACTTTGTTGGGCATCTATACCATATTTTCTGTATCTATCTGTTGACCGGCACCTAGGCTGTTTCCATATCTTAGCTATGGTAAATAGTGCTGCGGTAAACATGGGTGTGCAGGTATCTCTTTGGTATGCTGACCTCATTTATTTTGGATATATACAAAGGATATATGGATCATATATATATATATGTATATGTATATACACATATATAAGGGATATAAAGGATCCATATATATAAAGGATATATGGATCATATGGAAGTTCTAGTTTTAGTTTTCTTTTGTGTGTGTGTGTGTGTGTGTGTTAGCTACTGGGGATTGAACCCAGGGGTATTCTACCTCTGAGCTGCATACTCAGCCCTTTTTATTTTTTGTTTTGAAACAGGGCCTCACTAGGTTGCTGAGAGTCTTACTACTTTGCTGAGACTATCCTTGAACCTGCAATCCTTCTGTCTCAGCCTCTCGAGTACTGGGATTACAAGTGTGTGCCATCATACCTACCTCTCTTTTTAGTTTTTTGAGGAACCTCCATACTGTTTCCCATCATGGCTGTACTAATGACACTCCCATCAACAATGTATGAATTCCTTTTTCTGCACATTCTCACCAGCATTTGTTTCATATCTTTTGTTTTTTGTGTTGGTATCTCACTGCGCTTCTGATTTGATTTCCTTGATGGTGAATGATGGTGAGCATTTTTTCATATATTTATTGGCCATCTGTATTTCTTCTTTTGAGAAGTATCTATTCAGATCATTTTTCCATTTTTAATTGGATTACTTATTTTCTTATTGTTAATTTTGTTGAGTTCTTTTTATATTCTGGATATTAACCATGTGTCAAATGAATATCTGACAACTGTTTTCTCCTCCAATATATAACTTTTTGAGCAGTTTTAGGCTCACAAACAAAACTGAGGGGAAAGTACAGAGTTCCCATTTACCCCCTTCTCTCCTCCCTCCAAAGTTTCCCATATTATTAACATCTGACATTAATGTCATCATTTGTTATAGTGGTGAACCAATATTGATAAATTCTTATTGTCTAAAGTCCACAGTTTACATTAAGATTCACTCCTATAATGCATATTATATGGGCTTTTAGCAAATGTGTAATGATATATCCCCACCGTTAGAATCATACAGAACAGTTTCACTGCCCTAACAATCCCCCGTGCTCCACCTGTTATCCTTCCCTCCTCCCAAGCCCCTGGCAACCTCTCATCTTTCTACTCTCGCCATAGTTTTTACCTTTTCCATAATGTCATGTAGTTGGAACCAGAGAGTATGTAGCCTTTTCAGATTGGCTTCTTCCACTTAGCAATGTGCATTTAAGGTTTCTCTATGACATTTTGTAGCTTGATAGCTTATTTTTTTCTTTTCTAAGAAACACATCTTTCTAGAGACATCAATTTTATTAATCTTTTCAAAGAAAAAAAACTTTTGGGTTGTTTCTCTACTTTATATTTCACTGTGATCAGAGTACACTGTAAACTGGATATGGTGGCACATGCCTGTAATCCCAGTACTCGTGAGGCTGAGATAGGAGGATTGCAGGTTCAAGACCAGCCTCAGCAACTTAGTGAGACTCTCAGCAACCTAATGAGACTCTGTTTCAAAACAAAAAAATGAAAAAATAAAAAAAGGCTGTGAGTATAGCTTGGAGGTAAATGCCTCTCGGTTCAATCCCCAGTACTACAATAAATAAATAAATTAATTAATTATCAAACAAACAAACAAACTATATATAATTTTGTTTCTTTGAAGCTTTCAGAGACTTAATTTTGTGGACCAGAATATGGTTCCCTTTGGTAAATGTTCTATGTGTACTTGCAAAGAATGTGTATTCTGCTCTGGTTGGGTGAGACATTCTATTAAAGTAACATAGGTCAAGTTGATTGATAGGCTTGAGTTTCCCATATATTTCCCATTTTCTGTCTACTTAGCAACTGAGAGAGGAGTGCTGAAATCTCCAACTATAATTGTGTGTTTATTTCCCTTTTTAAATTTTTTTATACTTTTATTGGTGCATTATAGTTCCACATCATAATGATAGCGGCATACATGCACATAGCACTTGGTGGGCTTTCCCCCGGTTCCCTCCCCATTCCCCCTTAATCATATATTGCATTGAGGTTGGCATTGATATTCTCACATATGTACATAATGTCAATGGAAGTGATTCCTTCATTAATTCTCTCTCTTCCCCCACTCCCTTCCCTAGACCACCTCCTTTGTTCCACTGGAATTTCTCCTCCATTATCTAAAGTCCCTCTTGTATCCTGATTACTCCCTAGCTTCTGCATATGAGAGAAAACATATGACCACTCACTTTCTGTGACTGGTCAATATCATTTAACATAATATTCTCCTGGTCCATTCATTTTCCTGCAAATGACATAATTTTATTCTTCTTTATTGCTGAATTGAATTCCATGATGTGTATATCCTATAATTTTGTAATTCATTCATCTGTTGATGGATACCTAGGTTGGTTCCATAATTTGGTTATTATGAATTATGCTGCTATAAATATGGGTATGCATGTATTACTATAATATTGTTTTCAGTCCCTTTGGAAAGATACCAAGGAGTGGTATAGCTAGATCATATGGTAGATACATTTCCAGTTTTCTGAGGAATCTCCGCACTGATCTCTATAGTGGTTGCACTAATTTGCAATCTCACCAGTAGTGTTTAAGAGTTCCTCTTTCCCCACATCCTCGCCAGCATTTATTGTCGTTTGACTTCTTGATGATTACCATTCTGATTGGGGTTAGATGGAATCTCAGTGTAGTTTTGATTTGCATCTCCCTGATTGCTAATGATGTTAAACATTTTTTCATGTGTTTATTGGCCATTTGTATTTCTTCTTTTGTGAAGTGTCTATTTAGTTCAATTGCCCATTTCTTGATTGGGTTTTTTTTTTAGTGTTAAGTTTTTAAGTAATTTGTGTATTCTAGATATTAGTCCTCTGTCAGAGGAATAGTTGGCAAAGATCTTCTCTCATTCTGTAGGCTCTCTCTTTAGACTCTTGATGATTTCCTTTGATGACAGAAACTTTTTAGTTTAATGCCATTCAATTTATTAATTCTAGTTTTAATTTCCTGAGCTTTGGGGGTTTGTTGAGGAAGTTTCTATCTGTGCTAATATGTTTGTGTCTGTGTTAATACCATGCTGCTTTTATTACTATAGCTCTGTAGTATAATTTGAAGTCAGGAATTGTGATGCCTCCTGCATGGTTCTTATTATGAGAATTGGTTTGGCTATTCTTGGTCTTTAGTTTCTCCATGAAATTAGGACTGATTTTTCTAGCTCTGTGAAGAATTGTGATGATGCGTAGAGCTTGTTAGCCAGAGTAACTTGTTAGCTAGAGTGATTCCATGTTGTTACCCAGCATGACCCCAAACCTGGCCCTAAAACAGGGAAGTTGGCCTTGGAAAAATCAAACCAAGATGTTGGTAGGGTAATGGGTAACAACATTGTGTTACTGTTATTGTGTCATTGTTCTTGTTCTGTATGTTCATTATGCTTGGTTTGCTCAAATGCTAAAAAGTACTGTTGGGGGCTTCCCACCCCTGCTATGGAAACCTGCTGTGAAAACCTGTACTTTTCACCCCCTTATAGCTTGTGGCTTTGTAGTTTTTCTCTATAAAAGGAGCCCTAAAAAATGGCAAGCTACTGCACTTGGGTCTTATGTACTGTGTAGTCCCAGCCGGCTGGTAATAAAGGCTCTCAATAAACCTCTTTGGTGGTCTGATTGGTCTTGATTGGGATGCTACCTCACAACAGAATGACATTGGTATTTTGGTAGGGATTGCACTGACTCTGTAGATCACTTTTGATAGAATGGCCACTTTGATAATATTTATTCTATCCAAGAGCATGGGAGATCTTTCCATCTTCTAAGATCTTCACTTTCTTTAGTGTTTTATAATTTTCATTGTAGAGGTTTTTTTCCTCCTTGGTTAGATTTATTTCTAGGCATTTTATTGTTTTTGAGTTTGTTGTGAATGGAGTTGTTTTCTGATTTCATCAGATTCATGGGTGGAATATAGAAAAGCTAAAGATTTTTCTCTTTTTAGTTTAGTCACGTTTTGCTCCTATAGAAGCTGGGTTCTTAAATACATACACATCAAGTCTTATTGTATCTTTATAATGAACTGAACCATTTATCACTATCAAATGTCTTTATTTCCAATAGCATCTCTTGTTTTGAATTCCATTTAATCTGTTGTTAATGTTGCCATACCAAAGTTTGCATGTTACATTTGCTTGATACATATTCTTCCATCCTTTTACCTTCAACTATCTGCCTTTTTATATTTGTACTGTGTCTCTTATAGTTAGATTTTTTTCTCTTTTATCCATTTGACCATATGTGACTTTCAATCGTTGTACATCCATTTACACTTAATGTAATTACTTATTTTCCTGGTTTTTTAAACTTTTAACTTTACTTTTATTTTTTTCAGTTTTGTTATGTTGCATTTATTTTATTTTTTTACATACTTTTTATTGGTGCATTGTAGACTCACATCATGATGTAATTCAGAGTGATCGTGACATACACGCGCACAGCACTTGGTGTCCTGGATTTAAATCTACCATTTTGCTATCTGTTTTCTACTTGTCCCCTGTGTTATTTGTTCCTACTTTCCTAGCTTCTTTGGACTAATTCGTGATTTTTATTATTCCATTTTGTCTCTTTTATTAACTTTTAGCTACACTATTTTATTTATTAATTATGTACTTCTATAAATGATTGCTCTAGGCAATACGATGTATCTACTTAATCATAGTCTATCTTAATATTATGCCACTTTGTGTTTTATATACAAACCCAATAGCAGTATATGTCCATCTACCTCTCTCTCTTCTTTTATGAAAGTATCATTAAATATATGTTATATGTTATTAATCTTATTAGTCCTGTCTTGTTACTATACTGTCTTTTAAATAAATTAATGAAAGAAAATAATCTAAAATATTTTCCCACATAAATAATCTTCTGTGATCTTCATTTTCTCCTGTAGATATGTTTCCCATCTGATATTATTTTCTTTAGTCTGAAGAACCTTCTTTTATATTTCTCATAGTTCAGGTCTGTGAACTCTGAATTCTCTCCACTTTTTTAAAATCTGAAAATATGTTTGTTTCATCTTCAGTTTTGCTATGTATTTATATTATACATTTACATTAAATATAGAATTCTAAGTTGACTGTTTTTATTTTTTCTCAGCAATTTACTAATGTCTTAACAATTCCCCAGTAATGTTCCTTTTTGCTCTGATTTTAAGATTTCCTTTTAACCTCTCTCCAAACCACAATGTGACTATAATATAGATTGGTATAGTTTTCTTTGTATCTTCCTGCCTGGGTTTCATTGAGGCTCTTCTTGCACTTGTGAGTTTGTGATAGTCATAAAATCTTCAAAAAATTTAGCCATCAATTTTCAAATAGTTTCTCTGCACCTCGCTCTCTCATTTTCAAACTCTAATTACATGTATGACTTTCCTGACACATTTAATTATTAATGGAGACAGTAATTATTTATCTACATACCTGTTTCTTCAGCTAGAATAGGAGCTTTCTGAGAGGTCAGGGTCTTATTTTAGTATATCCCCAAAACTTCACATAACCTAATGTATATATGGGAAAAGCTCATGTTCATGCAATTAATGAATTAATGAATAAATAGATGGTAGTTATGACCATTTATTGACTGCTTATCATGTGCCACGTGTATTTTGGGTACTTTGTTGAGAATTACTCATTTCTAGCTCAGAACAGTCTTAAGAAATAAATCATATGTACCCTGATTTTAAAGAGGAGTAAATGGAGGTTCAACAAACTTTTACTCAAGTTTACATAGTTCACAAATAGCTGGAATTGAAACCAACACATCTCTGCCTCTCTTTGTGATTAATGGGGAAGGAGAAAACGCACAGCATTGTCCAGTAATACCAAGCTTGATTCTGCCTTTCATCGTGTATCATCATTCATTAATGAGAGCAAAATAAATTGTGGGCAACACCAGGAATTGAAGAAGCAGATGGCAAGATGGCCTTAAGCTGAATGGGACTGGGCATGCCCAGCAGGGGTGTGCTCCAACTGAGATGGGCAGAGAGAGGGCAAGGCTGGGGGCAGGTGCCCCATTTGCACCTACTCATGCAGTTTAAGAAGATGGCAACAAACAGCCTTCCCAGCGACACCAGGAAGCTTGTTAGCTGCTGTTTCTTACCTATTTTGGTCTTTGCAAAATTGATCCATTTTGGCCTCCACTGGGAGTGACTTGTAAGGGCTTAGGAAGCAGGAACATTGCATATGAATTTTCAGGGAAAGCACTTCCAGGCACACCATCAAGGTAAACACAAGAGCAGCATTTTGAGTTTATTTTCTGTTGTGTGCAACTTGTGATCCTAGTCATTTCTGGTACAGAAATTACTTATT
Source organism: Glis glis (assembly GCA_004027185.1). NCBI lineage: Eukaryota > Metazoa > Chordata > Mammalia > Rodentia > Gliridae > Glis > Glis glis. The sequence goes on along the minus strand of PVJS01002506.1, from coordinate 53,967 downwards.
TCATCTTACTTCTTGCTGTAAGAAGAAAATGATGATTAGGTAATTATTTTTGTTATGTCTATTTTATGCTGTTATCGATCCACCTACAATTCATCTTTATCTATCTCTCCATATCTTCTATTTATTCATTGACCTATTTATCTATCGAACATCTATCTCTGCTACTTTTAAAATTAATTCTGCTTTGCTGAAACCTCCAGTATCACCATTCCAATTTATGGCATTCTTAATGTAGCTTGTTAGTGTACATTTTGAACAATGTTAACATAATTTCAGGTATCGAGGACAAGTGAGGAATCTGCTTAAGTCCTTAGGAGAAGCTAAAAAGACTATTAACAACCCAAGTCCATAAAAAACATCTGTTCCAGTCATGCTGGTGATTTTTTATTAGTCCTTCAAATCCGTAACAAAGATCTCTAGAGCAAGACAAATGTTCTAGTGGAGTGCAATTTCCAATTTCTTAGCTAACCTGATTTTGTTGATTCATACATATGCATGATTCGGTACTGTTTCTGAATACAAAAAAAAAAAAAGAAGAAGAAGAGGACAGAAAAATTCTTTGGGGGCTCTACTTCCTTCTTATATTATTTATATTCCTTGAAATGCCCTTGAAATTTCATTTGGTAAGGGAAGCTAAACAAATAATTGCATACTAAACAGTAAATGAGGCTAGCGAGCTAGATAATTTGTAACATCAAATATTCTTTTTCCACTGTTAACATTTTTTCTGTAAGGGAACATGAGGAGTAAACAGACCAATGTATCTTAAATGCAAGAAATAATAACAATGCCAAATGCACTGAGCGAAAATACCTTAGGATACACTCTCCTGGTTCGGCTCCATCACAGCTGAAAGCAATATGCAATCTAGGAGTCACGCTTGCCATATTCCCCCTGCTCTCTAGAGAAGGATGCCAATGCAACAGTAACGCACCTTGCTTCTCTTTCTGGAGATCCACATACTCTTTCATTATTGGGGCCTGTTACATACTTTGAGAAGTTTCTTCTGAAAACAAACTTGATGGTACCCTGAGGCCAATGTAATGAGACAGACATCAGCACTTTGTTTGAAATCAGTGGCGGCCACAAACAGGAGTGTGTAAGCATGCCAGGGCATTTGTAGCATTGTTCTCTGTGGGAAATCAGAAAGTCAGTGTGGGGACAAAACTCAATATCTCAGAGGTGACATTCATTGTCTTCAATTCTATCATCAGTAGTATTTGCATGGTAAGACCAATTTCACATTGACTACAAGCTAAGAACTTTTTTTTGAAAAGGGAGTACATGTGCAACTAATGTGGAATTCATGTGTCATGTATCATGTTTTAGCCAGCAAAGCCCTTTTACATCCTGTGATTAAAGTGTCTAATCAGTGTGCAACAGGTGGTAGAGCTGGGCTGATGCGTAAGAGCTCGGGCTCTGGGGTTAAACCGCATATATATGAATCCTCGGGCTCTGCCACAAACTACCTGTGATCTTAACAGATGTTTCCTCATCTCAAATGGGGCTAACAAGCAAGGCATGATGGCACATAGCTGTAATCCCAGTACTTGGGAGGCTGAGACAGGAGGATCACAGGTTCACAGCCAGCCTCAGCAAATTAGCAAGGCCCTCTGCAACTAAAAAATAAAAGAAAAAGGGCTGGGGGTGTAACTCAGAGGCCGAATGACCCTGGGTTTGATCCAGTACCACAAAAATAAATAAATGAATAAATAAAATAAAATGGGGCTAACAATATTACCCCAGCTGAAATGGTTAAATAAATTTATGTGTGTTTATAATATATATTACATATACCAATTATATTACATAACACAAATTATTATGTACACACACAGAGCTCAGAACAACAACAGGCATAAAGAAGCACCATGGAGGTGTTTGCTGTTATGTCTCCCACGGTCCTACATTATCCGAGGTTTTGTAATCTGCAGTTTTGTTATATGCAGTTTTACTTCTCTGGGCTTTCAAGTGCCCACAGTCAACCATGGTCTGAAAATATTACATGAAAAGTTTCAGAAATATATAATTCTTAAGTTTTAAATTGCACACTGTTTTGAGTTGTTGACTTTTGGTCTGTTGTGGTATTGAGGCCTGTGTTCAAGGACCCCTTATTTTACTTAATAATGGACCCAAAGCTTAACAGTAGTGATGCTGGCAACTCAGATATACCAGAGAGAAGCTGCACAGTGCTCCCGTTAAGTGAAAAGGTGAAAGTTCTGGACTTGATAGGAAAAAAACATAGCATATATAGGGCTCAGTACTGTCCGGGGTTCCAGGCGTTCACTGAGGATCTTCCAATGTATTCCTTGCAGATAAGGGGGTCTGTTGTACTCTTTCTATTCTCTCTCTCTCTCTCTCTCTCTCTCTCTTTCAATCTCTCTTTCAATCTCTCTCTCTCTCTCTCTCTCTCTCTCTCATACTCACTCTTTCCTCTCTCTCTTGTTTCTGGGGGTTGAACCCAGGGCCATTATACCTCTGAGCTACACCTCCAGCCCTTTTTCTTTTATTTCTTATTTTGTAACAGGGTCTTGCTAAGTTTCTGAGTCTGGCCTTGAACCTGCGATCCTCCTGTCTCAGCCTCCCAAGTACTGGGATTACAGGCGTGCACCACTATGCCTGGTTTACTGTACTCTTTTTAAGGATGTTATCTGGATTTCTGCAGAAGGGCAGTTTGTGTCTACTTGGACTTTGTGTTCATTTCCTTATACATCCTAGGTCAAGCCAGTTGCAGTGACTGACTTTTGCCCTGATCCAGGTGTGGGTTTTAAGTTGCCCATGGCTACCCCAATCTATGCTAGGTTTTATTTCCTTGTGTGACTTATTTGGATCTTTCAGCAGACTCTGGCAGAACCTTATTGCAAGAGCTCAATTTGTACAAGCGAGGCTAAAACGAAGGGCAAGCAAGTTTGCAAATCCATTTTAAACTTTCACAATAGTGGAGATTGGTCTGTAGTTCCTGCCTGCCTTCTGAGAGAGGGACTGGCTCCCCCACTGAGCTGATGTTCTTCACTTTTGTTTTTGGGAGGAGGGAGCATCAGCTCCCTGTTGCCATGTAATGCAGGCCGTGGGGAAGGCCACCTGGACTTTCCCTTCACGGTGGCCTCTTTCCACGCTGGGTCTTAGAGAAGCCATTGACCCAGAGCATCTTCAGGGGTTGTTCCACTGGTCCTCTGCCTCCTGCAAGAGGAATTTCTGTGATAATATGAAACATAAATTCTGGGACAACTAGTTAACTATTTTTGGGGAAAATATATGTGAAGGACTTAGCACAGTGCCTGGCACAAAATGCAGCATCTAATATGTGATGGTTCTTTATCTGTTATCTTACACACACAAAAAAAGCACTTTAGGGCATTTTCCCAAAGGACTAGAGGGATTATAACACATGTGAATTACCAAAAAAAAAAAAAAGTCTGGGATCTGGTAGACAATAAATATTTACCAAATTCAACTTGACCTCTTCCTTTGCCCATAATCAAATGACTATGTCAGGTCAGATCTGAATCTGGACACCCAATTAAATGGCCTTTATGCATGTTGTTTCCCTTCTAGAAACTTCAATTTTAGGATTTCAAACTTATGAAAAAAAACTACTTTTAAGCTGGAGAAAGATTTGTAAAGAGTAGATATTTTGTTGGAATGCATTACAAATTAGAGAAACACTGTATGGTTTTAACTGCTTTCATTCAACAGATACAATATCTGTTGATTGCATGTAATTATCTGTAGAAGACAAAAAATGCATTTGAGTCCCTACTTTCAAAGGATTTAAAACATATTTGGGGAATTAATGTCTGCCCTAAAAGAATCTATGAAGTTATTGTCAAGATAATGTGAATTTATAGTGAAAATGCTTTGTAAATTGAAGTGGAAAGCAAATTCTAGATACACAGTATTAAATCATAATATAAAAATACAGATATTACTAGAAGTTATTAACAGTTTACTAATTCCTTCTTCAACTATGTCTAATCTACCTTTTTACTTAAAGTTTAACAAATGATTATTTAATGAAAGCATTACTGACCACATTGACTATTCCCATACTTTTCTTTATAGGAATTGCTATAATGATTTTGTATATGGTAGTTTTGTTTTCTTATTTACCTGCCTGGTCATTTTCCAGAGTCTCTTATTCATTAGCCATGCTTTTATTAATTTCTTCTACTTAAAAATGTTAAACATATATGTATCTTATATTCTTTTTGGTTATTTGAGTCTCTGTTATCTTTATAGATCCAATTATCTCATTTTTGTTTTTATTAATTATTGTTCATGGCAGCCTAATTTCTCAAGTCTATGTGTGTATGTGTGTGTGTATGTATGTTTGTGTGCATGTATGTATGTGTGTGTGAAAGAGGGAGAGCTCAAGTTTCCTGGAACTTTTTTCTGTGGTATGATTCCCCAGAGTGATTTGTGTATGCTTCCACCAGATGTCTGGTAATACTTTTCACCAAATTCATGACTTGGGTATTTGTATTTTTAACATCATGAATTTAATTTAATTTGTTTCAGCTTAAATTCCTTTTATTACAAGCAGTGCTATATCATTTTCTTTTAATTTTTAAAATCTTTTTATTGGTGTATTATAATTATACATAATGGTGGGATTCATTGTGATATATTTGTATATGCACATAACACAACATGGTTAATTTTATTCCTTTCCTTCCTCTCCTCCCTGCCCCTCCCACGCTTCTGCTACTTTACTGGTCTCCCTTCTATTTTTGTGAGATCCCCTCTTTTTTTTGTTCTCTCTATCTCTCATATATGAGAGAAAACATATGGCCTTTGACTTTCTGAGTCTGGCTTATTTCACTTAACATGATGTTCTCCAGTTCTATCCATTTTCCTAAAAATGACAGAATTCCATTCTCAGTTATGACTGATTAAAACTCTATTGTGTATATATAACCACACTTTCTTTATTCATTCATCTGTTGACAGATTCCACAACTTGGCTATTGTAAAATGCACTGTTATAAACACGGGTATACATGTATCACTGTAGCATGCTCATTTAAACTCTTTTGGAATTTAATACTGCATTGTTGTGTAGTTAGGTCATATACTGGTAACATTCCTAGTCTTTTGAGGAACCTCTGTACTGATTTCTATAGTACTTGAATTTGTTTACAATCCCACCAGAGGTGTATAAGTGTTCCTTTCCCCCTGCATCTTTAGCAGCATTTATTATTATTTGTATTCTTGATGATTGCCATTCTAATAGGACTTAGATGGAATCTCAGTATAGATTTGATTTGAATTTCTCTTATTGCTCAAGATATTGAACATTTTTCATATATTTGTTGGCCATTGGTATTTCTTCTTTTGAGAATTATCTGCTCAGTTCATTTGCCCATTTATTGACGGGTTTTTATTAATTTTTTTAGTTCTTCATATATTCTAGATATTAATCCTTTGTCAGAAGAGTAGCTGGCAAAAATTTTCTACTATTCCGTAGGCTCTCTCTTCATGCTCTTGATTTTTTTTTTTTTTTTTGCTGTACAGAAGCTTTTAAATTTGATACCATCTCATTTGTTAATTCTTGGTTTTATTATTTGAGCTTTAGGAGTCCTATTGAGGAAGTCATTGCCAGTGCCTACACGTTGGTGTTTTGACCCTATGTTTTCTTAGCAGTCACAAAGTTTCTGCTCTAATTCCATTTTGAGTTGATTTTTGTACAGAGTGAGAGATAGGGATCTAGTTTCATTTTCTACATATGGATATCCAGTTTTCTCAGCACCATTTGTTAAAAAACTTTCTTTTCTCCAACATATGTTTTTGGCTCCTTTGTCAAGGAACAGATGACTCTGTGTGTCTTCTGTTCCATTGGTCTACATGTCTGTTTTTATGCCAGTACCATGCTGTTTTTGTTACGATGGCTGCATAGTATAATTTGAAATCAGGTATTGTGATGCTTCCAGTATTACTCTTATTGCTCAGAATTGTTTTGGCTATTCTGGGTCTTTTATTTTTCCATATGAATTTTAGGACTGTTTTTTCTAGTTCTGTGAAGAATGTCATTGGTATTTTGATGGGGAATGCATTAAATCTGTAAATTGCTTTTGGTGATATAGCTATTTTATTTAGTTTCATTTTTATTGGTACTGGGGATTGAACCCAGGGGCATACTACCTCTGAGCTACACCCCAGCACTTTTTATTTGTTTTATTTTGAAGCAAGGTCTCATTAAGTTGCTGAGGGTCTTACTAAATTTCCTAGGCTGGCCTCAAACCTGCAATCCTTCTTGGTTCAATTTTGGTAAGCTGTGTTTCTAGATATTTGTCTATTTCTCTAGATTTTCCAATTTATTGGAAAGTAAGTTTTCAAAAAAGTCCTTGATAATTCTCTGAATTTCAGATATGTCTGTGGTAATATCTCCTTTTTCATCTTTAATTTTATCAGTTTGAGTCTTTTCTTTCTTTTGGCTAGTTTGCCTAAGCATTTATCAATTTTGTTGATCTTTTCAAAGAACCAACTTTTTTTTGCATTGATCCTTTGTATTGTTTTTTATTCTCTGTTTCATTATTTTCAGCTCTAATCTTAATTATTTCTTTCCTTCTACTAATTTCAGAATTGGTTTGTTCTTGGTTTATTAGGACCTTGATATGCCTCATTAGGTTGTTTTATTTTGGATTGTTTTCTCTTTCTCTCTCTCTCTCTCCCTCTCTCTCTCAAGTGCAGGCATTCATTGCTAAAACTTTCTTCTTAGAACTGCCTTCACAGTGTCCCAGAATTTTTGTTATACTGTATCTCTATTCTTGTTTGCATTAGGAATTTTATAATTTCTCCCCTATAATCCATTTATTATTCAAAAGTACATTGTTCAATCTCCATGTATTTATGTGGTTTCTATAGTTTTTCTTGCTGTGATCTGATCCAATGCTAGCGATTGTGTTGATTTTTTTTTTTTTTGTATTTGCTAAGACTTGCGATGTGGCCTAATATATAGTCTATTTTGGAGAAGGTTCTATCAGCAGCTGAGAAGAAAACAAATTTGGCTGTTGTTGGATGAAATGTTCTATAGATCTTTGTTAGGTCCATTTGATTTATAGTATTTTTAGGTTCTGGAGATTTCTTACTGATTTTATGTCTGGATGATCTATTTATTGGTAAGAGAGGTGTGTTGAAATTACCCAGTATTATTGTATTGGGGTCTATCTGAGTTTTGTTGATAAATGTTTGTTTTATGTAATTAGATTCACTGACTTTGGGGCATAAATATTTACTGTTGTTATAGCTTCTTCTTGTTCCCTTTGAAACCAGTATGAAATCACCTTCTTTGTCTCTTCTGATTAATTTTGGCTTAAAGTCTGCTTTGTTGGGATATGAGAGTAGCTTATCCTGCTTAATTTTGTATTCCATTTACATGAAGTAACATTTTCTATCTTTTCACTTTCAATCTGTGGATATCTTTGCTGTGAGATGAGTTTCTTGCAGACAACATATAGTTAGGTCTTGCTTTTTAATCCACTCTGCCAGTCTATGTTTTAAATGGAGAGTTGAGATTGTTACATTCAGTGCTGTTTTACAGAGAAGTTTATTATTTCCTGCCATTTTGATTTATTCCTAATGTGTAATTCTGTCCTAATTCTCCTTTACTTAGCTACTCTTCTAATGAGGCTCACCCTTTCTTGGGCTCTGGAGTTCTTAAGTTTTTTTTGTGTGTGTGTGTGTGTGTGTGTGTAGTATCCCTTGAAGTATTTTCTGTAGTGCTCACTTAATAATCATGAATTATTTTCATTTATGCTTATTTTTATTTCTCCTTCAATTCTGAAGGAAAGCTTTGCTGGATGTGACAATCTTGGTTAACAGTTATTTTTTTAGGTCTTGAAATACCTTGTTCTAAACCCTCCTGGATTTTAGAGTTTCTATTGAGAAATCAGAATTTATTCTGATTGGTTTACCTCTAAATGTGACCTGATGTTTTTCTCTTGAGGTATTTAAAATTTTATTCTTGTTATGTATGTTAGGGCTTTTAATTATAATGTATTTGCTAGGGGTTCTTTTTGATCTTATTTGTTTGGGGTTCCAAATGCCTCCTGATGTGGATGTCCATCTCATTCCCAAGACTTGGAAATTTTTTTGCTATTATTTTATGGCTGTGAGATAATGGAGTGTTTTGCAACAATGATTTGTATAGAAGAAAATGCCAAACACAGATGGTAAAGGGGACAGTGGCCTTCGAAAAAAAAAATAAAAGTTTATCAATGTCATTTGTCTATGTCTCTTTTTTGATTCTAAGGATTCTTAGGTTTGGTCTCTTAATGTTGTCTCAGAATATTATATATTCTAATGATGGTTTCTTTTTGTTTGTTTCTTTATTGATGACTGAGTGTTCAAGTTCATATACCTTGTCTTCAAGGCCCAAAATTCTTTGTTCTACATTGTATAGCTGGCGTGGTGGTGCATGCTTGTAATCCCAGTATTTGGGAGGCTGAGACTGGAGGATCCGGGTTCACAGCCAGCCTCAGCTACTTAGTGAGGCCCTCCATAACTTAGTGAGACCCTGTTTCACAATAAAGAATAAAAAATAGGACTGGGGGTGTAGTTTGGAGGTAGAATGCCTCTGGGTTCAATCCTCAGTATGGCAAAAAAAAATACATTGTATAATCTATTAGACTTTTAACAGATTTTTTAAATGTTGATTTATTGTGTCAATTTTTGTTTGGTTTGTTTTCAGAATCTCTATTTATTGAAATGCCTTTTCACATCTGTACTTTCTCTTTTAGTTAATTCCTTAGATCATGTGTGTGTGTGTGTGTGTGTGTGTGTGTGTGTGTGTGTGTTATTGGATATCGAACCCTGGGGCATTTTACCACTAAGCTAAACACCTAGCCCTGTTTATTTTTGGTACTGGGTATTGAACCTAGGGGCATTCTACCTCTGAGCTACACCCCCAGTTCATTCTATTTTTTATTTTGAAACAGGGTTTCAATAATTTGCTGAGGGTCTCACTAAGTTGCTGAGGCTGGCTTCAAACCTGTAATCCTGTTGTCTTAGCCTTCCAAATACTGAAATTGCAGAAATGTGTCACTGTGCCCAGCTATTTTTTATTTTGAAACAGGATATTGCTAAGTTACTGTGTGCTGGCCTTGAACCTATAATCCTCTTGTCTCAGCCTTCCAAGTAGTGGAATTAAAGGCATGCACCACTGTGCCCTGCTTCTTTAATTACCTTTTTCATTGATCATTTTTACAATTAACTTTTTGTTGAGAGGTATTAAGAGAGGATCCAAGATAAATATATATATATATATATATATATATATATATATATATATATATATAAACACACACACACACACACACATATTTCAGTAGATCTCTGACAGAACATTAGGAATCTGTTAATATCAAGCAGCTAATGCAACAAACGTCATATAGAGATTCAGCTTTCTTCTTGCTGGGGATGTTTGAGGTAGATGACTTTCTTTCTGGGGTTTTTGTTTTAGAATCTCCCAACTATGAGGAAGTTTATGTGAGACAAACATGTTTGTTCTCAGCTCTGACCCAAACCAACCAAACTCGTCAGGAGTTAGGGAAGTCTGTATGTTGAGATCCACCACCTGCCGTGTGCCTGTCTGCCTCTGGCAGGGAAGCATTGTGCTTCAAAGAAGACTTCACCCTCACAATGGCTTTTCTATTTTGTCTGGGGTTTGGAGTGTTAGTTTGGCAGGGCTACTGGCCTGCCCTCTCTCCTGCTCCACCTCTAGACCAGTCTGGGTTGTGTTGTGCCCCTCATTCTGATAGCCTCAGTCTGTGCTGGGGGGAGGTATGTGGGACATGTCAGTCTGTCCTCCAGCCCCTAATGGGCTTGGGGGCGGTATTGCACCTGATCTGTCTTACCACTGCCCCCCACCCCATCTGTTGCTTTTATTACTTCTTTTGATTCTAGAAACTGATATGTTTGGTTTTCACCTCCTTACAGGTTCAGTGAGTTGCCTGTTGGCATTTCCCCAGTCATCCTAACTCGGTTTACTACAGCGTATCTGCTCTTGGGGAGCTGCTGTGATATTGAGGGTTCTTCTGATCTGCCATTTTTCCTCTCTCATTTCCTTACTTATAGGACATTTATATCATTTGTTTATATTCTCTGCCCATTTTCTATTGGCATATTGGTGTTTTTCTTTTTGAATTTCTACATGAACTTTATAAGATGACATTCTTTTTCCATACTTACTATGTTTGTTCTTGGCCTTTCAACTGTCTTTATAGTGGTGTGGCAGATACTGCTATTTTACACCTAAATTTATTTTCCTCTTTCAATAGTCCATTATAACTAGACATATGGCTACCTAACTAGGGATGGCCTGTTTCAATCTTCCCTGCAGCTAAATGGAGCCATGTAGTTAACTTTTCGCCAATTCAATATGAGCAAAAGTGCTGGCCATTATTGTCCTTAAGACTGTGAAGGCATTTATTTAATACTCTTCCTTCCATATCCTTTCCCCTAGAAATTCAGAGGTGGAGCAGGGTTAGTCTTAACCATATAGGTGACAAGAGTGCCCTAGGAGATGGCAGAACAAGGAATTGGATAGAACCTGGGTGAACCTGAGTCAGGTGAGAGCACATAAACTACTTATTTTTCTTAAACCATCTGCTATGGACTGAATATTTGTGTCCTCTCAAAATACATATGTTGAAATCCTAACCCCCAATGTGATAGTATCAGGAGATGGGTCCTTTGGGAGGTGATAGGTCATGAGGGTAGAGCCCTCAGCAAAGGGATTATTGCTTTTATGAAAGAGGCCCCAGGGAGCTTCCTTGTCTCTTCCTACATGTGAGATTTTAATGATAATACAATTGTCTAGGAACCAGGAAGTGGGCCTTCAGCAGACACCAAGTCTGCCAGTTCCTTGATCTTACACTTCTCAGACTCGGTAAAAATGAGAGAAATTTCAGCGGTTTATAAGGCACCCTGTTTATGATATTCTGTTATAGCAGCAAGAGATAAGACAGTATCATACTGTTGATTCTGTAACAGTAATCTGTCCTTACTCTAAGTTATTCTATTGTGAAGAAGTTAACTTATTATAAAAGCTAATAGTTTATTTGCATTTGCAGGCATTTTGCATTGCTTTGATGAAGAAAATTCTCAATCCAAGATTTTACAAAGATTTGTCAATTTTTTTAATATTTTTATGGTATAATTTAAGAAGGGTGTTTTTTAATCCATTTGGAATTGATTTGGATATAACATGAGGTAAAGTTGAACATATTTTTTCAAAAATGCCTCCATATGTGTCAGTACCAATTATTGAATAATATCTCTTTCCTCCATTGACTTATGGTATCATCTCATTAAATACATTTATAGAAATTATTATTTTTTAAATATCTATTTATCTTTCATGTATTATTCTTTTCCATGATTGTGGAAGTCATAAAATATTTTAAATATAACCTTATAATATCACTTAATGAATAAGCTCTTTTTTTCTTTGAGTTTGTTTTTCAAAAATTTCTTTGATATTATTTTTGCATATTTCTAATGTAAATTCAGAATCATTTGGTCAAGTTCTTATTGTCTCTACTCCAGACCAAACAACAAAAAAAATGCCACTAGGATTGTGATCATGATTGCTTGTAAACCTCTACATTAATTTGTGAATAATGGATATTTTTACAATAGTGAATCTTCCTACCCAGTAACATAACATGTCAGTCTATTTGTTACAATCAAATACAGCTCTGTAGTTTTTTTAATACAACCTTATAAATTAATTTTCTGTTAATATAAACAAATTTGTTAAGTAATTCTTGTTCTAACATGAATGGTTTTTCCCTGTTAGTTTTCTAAGTAATTATTTGATATATTAGAAAGCTTTGCTTATTGAAAATTCATCTTGAAGTTTTTGTTAGGGACTTCCCTTGGATCTCGGCTGACTTTCAGCTGATTCTCTCTAGACGTGTCCCGTGTGTTATGATAGAGCCCCTTCAGTCAGTTCTTCACCACCACTGACTTAATTTTATTCAGTGGAAATTCTGCTCTTTACTGCTTCTAGTACAGACCTTATTTCTTCTATTTCATATTTAGTTTCTTTATAATCTTTTCTATCCTTGCCAGATCCTTTTCATCTAATTCTGTTAGGGTTATAATTATACTATTCTCAGCTCTTTCACTGAAAGTAGTGCTTTGGGATTTTTAAAATAAAATTTAAAAGAGAGATGATTATATAAGATTTACAACAGCCCTTCTTATAATACAGTGATTGAAATCTTAGATTCACTAAATACAGAAAACTCATATTATGGATATGGTTTGTTTGTTACAATTTAATGTTTTCTTATGTATCTTTAGTCTAACAAGATTTTTCTCAGGCTATGTTTATTTTTATAAATGCTAAGTAAATAGCACCTATATTTTATTTTCACTCCATAGATAGGCTTTTTGCTTTGTCAAATTTTATTCTGCCAACTATGCCAGGCAGGGTCCCAACAGGAAACAGATGGTATATCCTAATAAGGTAATTTGAAGAGAGTCTAATACAGAGACTATTTTCAAGGATGTGAGTAAGGAGCAAGGGAAACTCACAAGGGATAGTGCTAAACTCCAGACTTAGTGAGCCGCAGGCCTGGGTAAGCTAGGGGAGGACTGGGTATCAGAGCCCAGGGAAGGAAGAGCTGGGTAGAGCGGGCCACCAGGTGGTTTGGGTTGAGGGACACTTCTGGATAGCAGCAAATGAGTTTGGAGAATCAATAACCAGGCTCACTTCTATTTGCATATCTCCTTTTGGTGCTTTACATTGACCAAGTTGAACTGAAAGTCCGAGGAGCAAGGGGCTCTATTAATCAAACCAAAATCTAGAAGGGCAAGCAAAGGATAATACATCAATTAAAGAGTCCTAATCTTTTCATTGGTTCAAACATTATTCCTATTCCCTGGACAAGCCTAAGTCTGGTGAATGCTCTGGATAGAAACTATTCAAGGTCAGGGATTCATTTCCTGAGGAAAAGAAGAAAAAACGGTCTAGAAGACTGATTCTGGGGTGGTAGATGAGTGGGACAGAATATCATTGTGGTTGCAGAAGAAATAGGTAGAGTGCTCAAATACGTATGAAGCTACTCTGTTGGCAAACTTGGGAAGCTTCTGCAATGTGGTCCCATGCTAGAGCAGTGTCCTAGTTAAACAATAAAGGTCCCAATAAAATTTCAAATGTATTGTGTATCTCAATTAATGAAAAAGGTTCAAGTAAATAGACCAAAGTAAGTATGATAACATAATCCATTGCCTTCCATTGTTTTGCTCAAGGAAACATGCAGGAATTTCTCACTCCATCCAGAAAAGTACTGCCCTGTTGGCACTACACCAGTCTTTCCATCACCTCTTCTCTGGCTCTCCTATCTATACAGCTTCCAATGTGCCACATTGTCCTCATTTCACACATGGGGGTGTGCAGTTTATTTCATTCTAATTGGTTTTCTCTGTAGAATCCTCCAGTGGGATTTTTCTTATGCTTCCTTTTCTCAGTACACTACAGAATGGAGATCAGGTCATCTGATGAGACCCAAAGTCAGGAAAGGAAGCAGCAAAGCTGTGGGCCAAATAATACCTTTCTCATATGTTCTCCTCTATCTCTCTCCTTTCCCCTTATTAAGAAGGTGGGGAAGATTTATGAAAAGGTTGCTAAGGTCTGCCTCCTAATACAAATAACTGTGCCAGATTCACCCCGTGGTGTGTACAGCACTTTGGAATTCCACAGAGGGAAGAACATTTGTAGAAAAGCTGCATTCAACATTATACTTGCATGGTAGAGCTTGGTATCTCCAGAGAATAAGCCCGCAAAAGGTGTGTGAGTTTTTCCCACAGAAGATTTCTTAAGCCTAATTATTCCTTTTCAATGGAGTGTGCGCATCTGGAGATTTTCTCTGTAAAGAAGAACGAGCAGGCAGGATGAGGGGCCGTGGTCTTGACGGTGAGAAGGTGGTTGTACCTGCTGCCCAAGGCGCCTGAGGAGCCCCCAGCATCTCCATCTCAGCGGCTCCCATGTGTTTCTGTGAGGACTCTGAGTGTGCTGTGTCCTGTGGTTTTCAAGGGACACGTGCAGCCACAGCATTATGTCTTTCTTGGCCTGCCAACCTGATTTCACGGAGTTTTGGAAAAACAGTCCCCTCAGGGAAGTCCATAGTTGTTTTGACATTTGGGATAGAAAATATTTGCCATGTAACCTTTACATTAAAGGACCCATAGCCAGAGACAAACAAAGAGCATATTTATTTGCCACTGTGTGAGCATTTGGGATGTTTCTCAAAGTAAATCTTTTAATGGAGAAGGCACGAGGGAAGAACGTAGGGGAAGGGAGAGAGGAAAGAAGAGAGGAGACGATAAAAATCAGAATGTACACATTGAGACTTTCAGCTGCTGTCACCTATTTTCTGCTTTGGATTTGGGGTCTGAACAGTATTCAGGGAGTATGAGGATCTGAATTGGCATTAGCCAAGGCTTCTGTCCTTCAAGATCTCTGCTGAGGGTGAGGCATTGAGGAAGGATGTTGAAATTGGAGCATGTTTGGATTGCAGGGAGAACACCCACCTGTTCACCATGTGGAGTGCCCTCTTTGGGCATCCCCAGGCAGAAGCTCCATGAGACCAGTGTCCTTTAATAATGAAGAGAGGAAGCTGGGAATGATAGGAGGCCCATTCACCTCCAGAAGACTCATAAGGTGAGGCTGAAAGCCCTCAAAAGGGCGTGTGATATGCAAATTTTCACCTACCAGCTTCCCCACTAGTTTCTGAACTCCTTGAGCAGACCGTTTTGTTGATCTTTGCATCATTGGCTCAAGATCTTTGTATCTTGATATCTTGAGCACCTTTAGGGAGAAGTTGCTTCAGGAACCTTTGTTGAATGACAGAATCTAAAAGAGAAATACCACTCCTTGGTATCTTTCCAAAGGAGCTGAAGTTAGAATACTATAGTGATACATGCATACCCATGTTTATAGGAGCACAATGCACAATAGCCAAATTATGGAACCACCTAGATGTCCATCAACAGATGAATGGATAATGAAGATGCGGTACAGATACACAATGGAATTTTACTCAGCCATTTGCAGCAAAAGGGATAGAACTAGAGGGTATTATGCTAACTGAGATCAGTCAGTCTCAGAAAATCAAGGGTCACAGGTTTTCTCTCATATGTGGAAGCTAGAACAAATATAGGAAGCAAAGGGGACTTCAGTCAAATGAGAAGAGAAGATGGTAAAATAGTGGAAGGAGATTGGGGGAGGGAGTTGGGAAGGGGGAAATGAGGATTGAGGAAGGAAACAGTTTAAATAAGGTTACATCCATACAAGGTTTCACTATCAAGCTCACTAACGTGTATGGGGGAGGGGGAGGAGGGACAGATATACAGAGGGAAATATACCAAGCTATGTGTGCATGTATGAATGTATCACTTTGAATCTTATTATGATGTATAATTACATCGAACCACTAAAAGTATAAAAGAAAAGAAACACTACAAATCATAGCAGAAATCAAGACAACTCCTTCAAGGCTCCTTGGTTACTCCACATTTTTTCCCAGAAGGATCTAGAAGGGCAGGACTTGGAGACCACAGTGTTCACCTCAGTCCAGTCCCTATTTATACCATGGCTTTCTTAGATCTGTGTTCTCAGAGTTGGTCTGGGTTTAGAGGAAAAAGGAGACAGTAGGAAGGGGATCTATGACATTGCCACCCCTCATTTATATAGAGTGACTCCACTGATATCTATCTTTTCCTAGATTTGTATAATATTTGCAAACACAACCACCACCCCTGCCCCCAAACCTCTGAAACTTCTATTTAAACATGGCATATTGTGTATTTCTCTCCTCTTCCCTTGAATTTTTTTTTATTAAAACAATATTCAAAGAACAAAAACAAAGTTACATAAAAGTGTAGGGACATGGAAGCAGAAAAGGAGATAGCAGCAGACAAGAAGAGGCTAAGACATTTTGGGGAGATAGGAAGGAGATGGAGAGTGGTAAATAATTCAGCCAAGCAGAGCAAGTTAAAATGCTAGTACTTACAGAAAGTGGTACCAGTAAGAAGTGGTTGGATTCACCTAACAAAACCCCAGGAAAAAAAAAATAAACGCTGCAGACTAGGTACCACATAATGAGGGCAAAGAAACCAGGAGATGCAGCAGAAATCAGGAGGATACTGGAAGGTTGGGACATGGAGTGCCTGGACTCCCATCTAGGAGCCTGCTCCTCCTGTCACCCATCTCTGCCTCCCCACCCACACAAAGAGCAGAGTTTAATTTCTGGAAAACTGAGTCAGGGAAGCTCCGGTTTGGGAAACATGGCCACATTGGAGGGCAAAGGATAAGGGGCAGAAGTTTTTTGTTTTCCTTTTGCCACGTGGCAATGATTGTGAAGTAAATATATCCCACTGCACTGATCTTACATCCTGTCACATTAATGTTTCAGAGCACTCAATATAAATATTAAAACTAATAGCTTCACTCTTCAGCTATTACTCCTCCATCCCCTGAAATCATCATAAAACTTTCAAAGCCTTTTAGAACATTTACACACTTGAATCTGATGGTGGGGAAAGGAGATTCACACAACACAGCCCACAAGCTTAAATAATAGTGAAGAGCTGTTTATGGAATATGCTTTATTTATTCATCATTTCAAGTAAAGTTTGCGTTTTGATGGAGGGGAAAAAAATCAAAGTATAGCTGTCAAGGGATAAGGCTGAAGTATTGCTTTTCTATACTGAGGACTTGCAAAAAAAAAAAAAAAGAGTCCATGAGAATCTCAGCCCAAGGTCAATCAATGCTAAGACTGTGGGTAGGTAAACAGCTAATGGATTGTAAAGACACATACCAGCGTTATGAATTTTTAAAGAGCAACTCTTCAGCACAGAAACCCATAAATCAATGATGACTTATTGGCTGGATCAATTATGCGAACTTTTAAAACATTTAATGACAGGTAATGAACAGGTCTCTGGAGGATATCAGTCAACAGTGTTTTTGCGGTTGTAGTTACATCTGCTTAAGTGAAATGGGTGGAGGCCCTCATTCCTAGGAAGTAACCAAAAGTTAAACTTAGAGAAATAGGAGGAAATAACTTAATAAATAGGAGAGAATAACTAGTTCAGACTTCAGATATACCTTAAATAGCTAGAGATGTGTTGCATCCTAATGTATTCATAGATAGACCAGGTTGGTTTTGGACTGGGTGTGACATTCTTTGGAAGCTTCTATTCCTAAGCATTTATTTGGAGGTGTTCTGCAGAGTGATCTGAGTAGCAAGGAGAAAGATAATTTTTGAGAAAAGAAAAAATATAGTAAAGGTGATGACACAGGTTCTTATAATTATTTATTTCAAAATTAAGCTTAGCCATTGGAGGAGTGGACAGGCAGTGATGGAGTGATATTGCAGGACTCTGCTCAACCAAGAAGCAAAGGCCACAAGGCTGGATGTGGGTTGGGAAATCCTCAGGCAGGCCTCACATCATCACGTGTAGCATTATGGTGCCTTAGTCACATATTAAGACAGTGACCCGATGAAGGATGAAGGACTTTGGGGAGTGAATTTCTGAACTTAATAGTTTTTTAGAGTTTAAACACTGATCTTTTTTTAATGTATAACTATAGATAAGTCTTTAGATTATGAAAAAGGCAGAAGTTAAACATGCCTTTCAACACTAAGCACGGTTCTTTTGAGTCTAAGCCATAGACACTGATGCTGTATATCCACGTTAGCATAGTTGAAACATCACTCAGATCAGATAAAGCCTTCAGACAGGATCTGAAAACACTAAAAATTCTGATATTCCTGTGTAGCTCTCGCTTATCTCACTGCTCAGTAGAAGAATTGTAAAAATGAAAAATATGAAGTAAGTTGGTTGTAAAATGCCTTGAGTTCAAGCATCTCCTGCCTGAGATTATTTTCAATGTGAGAGGAAATTCATTTTGTTGTTAGATTTTCAAAATACTTTCAGTTAAGTGGGAAAAAATAAAATATCTTAAAAATATTACTAATTTTTGGATTTCATTTTCTCAAGAGGCTTTTGCTAACTAAACAACTCACCTAAGATGCTTATAAACCTTGTGTGTGTGTTTGGTAGAGATAGACTTTCCTGGTAATGAAGATCACAAGAGAATTTGGCATGATCTTTTTACTCCGTACCTTCCTTCCTAATAAGGAAGAACTCAGAGTTTGGAAGTAAACAGAAATGAGTTCATATCCTGACTCTGCCATTTACTAGTGTATGACCAGAGGCAAGTTTCTGTAAAATGAATAGTATAAGCCAGGCACAGTGGCACACACCTGTAATCCCAGTACTTGGGAGGTTGAGACAGGAAGATTGCAGGTTTGAGGCCAGCTTCCACAATTTAGTGAGACCTACAGTGAGACCCTGTTTCAATATAGAAAATAGGGCCGGGGATGTAGCTCAGAGGTAGAATGCCCCTGGGTTCAATCCCCAGTACTAAACAAATAAAACCAAAAAGAGTAGTATAATTCCTACCTGAGAAACCCCACCTAGAATGTAGGTACTAAATAAATGATAATAATTATTATCGCCCAAATTTGAAATATCTCTGGAAAATAATTGGAAAAACAACCAGGCAAGAGTTATTGCTAAATTCAGGAAAGTAAATGTCCTTCCACCAAAGGAAGTTCTCTTTCACAGTAAGAATAGCTGTTAACACCAATGTCCTTATTCTGTATCATAATCTTTACCTGTACTAGCTCATCCAAGTCTGTCAACTCTTTGATGTAAGGACAATTATTGCCATTGTAGAGATGGAGTCATTGAATCTCAAAGTAATTAAGAAATTTGCCCAAGGCCATCCAGCTATTAAATGGCAGAATTGGTATTCAAAAGTAGATGAAACTGTGTTTTACCAGAGTCCACTATGCCATGATGCTGAGCCTACAATTGATTAAACTAAAAACAAAAGGCTAAACATAATATACCACAATTTTTCTTGTTGATATACATGGCTTTTATAGAGATAGAAAGAGTTTCAGGATAGTGGCTTTCCCCAGTAGTCTGGGAGAGCAGATGAGGATTAAAATACTGGTCAGTTATTGTAAGCATAAGGAACAAGAGGTGGTGGTGTGCAGCGTATGGCAAGATCTTGTGCATGTGGCTTACAGGGTAATTCTACTAGACAGGAGTCATGCTGTGAGTAATAAATGGTCTGTTTCATGACCCAGGGGTCTTATGTCTTCTGTCAGTATATGTATATAAAACTATGGCAAGCTAACTTATAAGCTTCCAAGTAGGGTAAAATCGCAGCCCCTTCGTAGTTTCTGACTTAACTCTGGGAAGGAGATGTCATGACTCTCATACCTCCACATGGAGGGAAGCCTCAGAAGTGTCCCCTATTACACAAGTTCCCAGAATTTCCCAATAGAATGAGGGTGGGGGGAAATATTATCAGAATTTCTTATGCTTGGCTTGTTTTCTTGCCTTGCCTTGCCTTTCTTCTCTTTCTTTTAAATGGTACTGGATATGGAACCCAGGGAACACTCTGCTATTGAGCTGTATTTCCAGCCCTTTTTACTTTTATTTTGAGATAGGGTCTTTCTAAGTTGCCCAGGCTGGCTTTGAACTTGTGATCCTCCTGCTTTCCAAGTCTCTGGGATTACAGGTGTGTGCCAATCCACCCAACTGGACTTGTGTTCTTAAAGATAAGTGTTGGAGAGATGCAAACTAAAACCCAGTAAATGATCACTTCACATTGATCAGAATGGCAAATATAAAAATACCAGACAGCCGGGCATGTTGGCGCACAGTTGTAATCCCAGTACTTGGGAGGCAGAGACCGGAGGATCCGGGTTCACGGCCAGCCTCAGCTACTTAGGCCCTCCTCAACTTCATGAGACCTGGTTTCAAAATAAAGTATAAAAAAAAATAGGACCGGGGGTGTAGCTCGGAGGTAAAACGCCCCAGGGTTCAATCCCCGGTACCGCAAAAAAAGAAAAAAAATCTGACATACCAAGTGAGGCATAGAAGTGGGTCACTGGGTACTGTATGCTGCTGGTGGGAGTGTAAATCAAGGTGATTTATTCTTTACAGAGTAATTTGGGAATACTAATAAAGCTGAAGATACTGAGTCGGTGTTATAGAAATTTCAGTCCTAGGTATGTACTATAGAAAAACTCTGGCACAAGTCACATATATAAAAATATTCATTGTGTTTAAGTGAGATTAGCCGGTCACTGAAAGTGAAGGGTCATATGTTTTCTCTCATAAGTGGAAGCTAGGGAGTAATAGGGATACAAGAGGCTCCTTAGATAATGGAGGAGAAACCCCAGTGGAGTAATGGAGGGGGTCTAGGGCAGGATGGTAGTGGTGGGGAGGGAGAATTAATGAAGGAAACACTTCCACTGATGTTACATACATATGTGGAGTTATCAATGCCAATCTCATTATCATGTAGAGGGAAGGAGGAGTGGGGAGAGAAGCCAGGAGAAGCTCACCAAGTGCTGTGCGCATGTATGTCACTATCATGCTGAACTACATTATGATGTGAGACCACAATGCACCAATATAAGCATATTAAAAATAAAATGGGGAGGGAATAGGGTGGGATTGGAGGGAGGGCTAAATGTGCAATGTGTGCATGTATGATGTTCATACCCTGACATATATCAAAATGTATAATTATAATTTACAATGCACCAATAAATGAACATAAAAAGTTAAAAAAATAAAATAAAATAAAATATAAAGCCGGGCGTGGTGGCACACGCTTGTAATCCCAGTACTTTGGGAGGCGGAGACCGGAGGATCCGGGTTCGCAGCCAACCTCAGCGCGCATGCGTGCGTACGATCAATCGATTGATCGATCTCTCTCTCTCTCTCTCTCTCCTCTCTCCTTTCTCTCCTCTCTCTCTCTCTCTCTCTCTCTCTCTACCTAGCGAGGCCCTCCGCAACTTCGTGAGACCCGGTTTCAAAAATAAAGCATAAAAAAAAAATAGGGCCGGGGGAGTAGCGCGGAGGTAGAACACCCCTGCGTTCAATCCCCGGTACAGCAAAAATAAATAAATAAATAAATAAATAAATAAATAAATAAATAAATAAATAAATAAAATAAAAATAAAAATGAGAAAAACTTGGGTCTTTGGACAAGTAATTCAGTGTCACTTCGTCTACTGTGTTCAATTTTAAGATTAATCATATAATTTACTTATCAGTGGTATTATTAGAGTGATGATTCTAGAAGTGATTTTCATAGCACAAGAAAGAATAGAAGATAAAGTGAACATGGAAAGAGTTGAAAGAGCACAATATGGTTAAATGATTGAGATAGATAAGGGAATTACTAGCTGAGTGTAGTGGTGCATGCTTGTAATCCCATGCTTGGGAAGTTGAGTCAGGAGGATCTTAGGTTCAAGGACAGTCTCAGCAAGTAGTGAGACTCTCATCAACCTAGCGAGACTCTGATTCAAAATAAAAATAAAATAAGGCTGGTGGTGTAGCTGGGAGGTAGAATTCCCCTGGGCTCTGGGTTCTATCACCAGTACTACACACACACACACACACACACACACACACACACACACACCAAAAAAAAAAAAAAGACTAAGGGAATTACTTTGTGTAATGAAGAAAGAGGAGAAAAACAATGAGTTTTATAATAAGTTCTACTTGTTCTCCTTTCCTACCAAGGATGGAATTTATCAGGAAAGATTTTATTTCAACATAAAGAAGAATTTTTGGATAGCATTTTAAATACTGCAAAGATTACTGACAAATATCTTGGTCATATACTTTTTGAAATGAAAGTGGTAGCAAATCTTCAGCTGTATGATCCAGTTAAGTTCATTGACTTGACTGACTTTGCTCCTTACCTTCAGGAGTTCAAAGTTTAATATTATTTTTATCTTACTAATGGTAAAGACAGTTCAGAGAACCTGAGGAACTTTGTGTATTAGTCTATTTTCTGTTGCTATAACAAGATATCTGAAGCTTAGGTGCTTTAGAAAGTAAAGAGGTTTATCTGGCTCATGATTCTGGTGGTTGGAGGGTTCAAACAACATGGTGCCATTGTCCTATTAATGGCCTCCTGGCTTTGTCCTAATATGGTGAAGAAATAGAAAAGTAATCAGCCATATGCAGAAGGGACTGAATGAGTGAGGTAGCCTTGCTTTATTTTATAACAGTTTTCTCTTGCAAGAATTAATTCACTCAGAGAAATCAGAATTAATCCTTTTCAAAGGCAATACTCCCATGACCTGATTCCCTTGCACTAGGCCTCACCTCTTAAAGGCTCCCCACCTCACCCCACAGCACTGGGGCCTGGGCTTCCCACATATGGATCTTTGGGAGACACACTCAAACCATAGCACTTTGCTAGAGAGAAAGAGCTCATATTAGAGTTCCTATTAGTGTGTAGGGGAAATCATGTTCCTTCAATGTGTGTGTGTGTGTGTGTGTGTGTGTGTGTGTGTGTGTGTGTTACTAGGGATTGAACTTAGGGGCATTCTACCTCTGAGCTACACCCACAGCCCTTTTTATATTTTATTTTGAAACAGGGTCTGGCCTTGCTAAGTTGCTGAGGTTGGCCTTGACCCTGTGATCCTCCTGTCTCAAGTCTCCCAAGTACTGGGATTACAGGTGTGTACCACTATGCCTGGCTATGTTCCTTCACTCTAGGTTCTCTCCTGACCACCTTATACCTTTGCTGTGTCCCCAGTGTATGTAAGGACTTGTGGGTCCACTCAGCAAGAGGCTCCTTAACTAGCATGAACACAGATGACGGATACTGTGTGGGATGGTCTTTGAATCATCACAAGTGGTACAGATTTTCTCAGGAATTTTATATAGCTGAGTTCAATTACACTCAGTTGAATTTAATAAGCATTCACTTAAGACCCACTGTATGCCAAATACAGACCCAGGTGCTAAGTATATTATTTAAAATGAGACAAATACAGTCCTTACCATCATACTGCTTTGATCTAGTGGGACAGACAAACTGTTAAGCAAATGATCTCAAATGTGATGAATATCATGAAAGGGAAACCAGACAAGAAGAAAAAGCTAGGCAAAGCCGGTGCGAGTTTCTTTTTAGACTGGAAAGGCTATTTTTGTCTCACAAAATAGAGTAATAGTTTAAGTCCATTGCTTCTTGGGAAGTAGCTATTTATTCACTTATATGAACAAATACTTAGGAAAACATATTTCATTGGAATTATTTCTTACATAAATCCAATCAAAGAACATAAATTATTTTTAAAAAGTTAAAATTTTTTAAATTTTTAATTTTAATATGTTTTTATTGGTGCATTGTAGTCTCACATCACAATGAGTATCAGTTTGGTGTTAACATACATGCACACAGCTCTTGGTGTCCCTCCCCCCTGTCTCCCCCCCGCCATGTAGTACTGAGAATGATGTTGGTATAATCTCATATGTACACTGGTTAATTTTATTTGCTTAAGTATAAAATCCTTGATACATGCCCTGTATTTTGTGAGGATGTAGACTAAGGTATCATATTTTATTTATCATCATGGTCAAACCTGAGCCTAGTCAAAATTCTCACTTAAATTAAGCAATATGGGTGGTTTAGTCACTCCATGTCTTAGACTCTGCCTGCATTTCCCCAAAGAGCAGAGCATTTGACAAAGGCTTGCAAGCAGCTGGTTTCCTCAGGGCAACTGAGAAGAGTGAAATATGGGATGAAGACCAAAGCCAGGGCTGTGTTGCTGAGTTCACAGACACCGTGGGAAACAAGGGCTCCCTCCTCTCAGGGACAGCCTAGGAAGCCTTGTGAATGGGCCTTCGAGTTGTCAGAGAGCCACTCACATCTACTGGTCCTCATACACCACTGGCCAAGGGTGGCCTCAGGGAGTATTAACTTCTTCCACATGCCTTGGGGTGGCTGAGTGGGCCCCAGCAGCTGTTCTAATCAGCAGAGAAGTCCAGGATAGGAAGCAAGATTATGTGCAGCAAGATGCTGTCAGGCTCCACCTGGTTGCTATAGCAATGGGTAGAACAAGGGAAAAGATGGGATATAGATATCTCACAGAGGACTATTCAAAAACATTTTCTTCCTTTTCATGGCAGAAGGGTGGGGGCCAGAGCATTTACGACACAACACAGTTCAATTAGAAATGCACAATGTCTTTTGGAGAGATCTCCTTCTGAAGCTGTCCTTGAGTTCTGTAAATTCAAGACACAAAATAAACCCTGATGTTAGGATGCTTCTTAGGAGTTCCATGAATATTCGTGAGCCAGAGCTCACAGAACAGAAAGAGAATCCCTTCCAAATACCGACAAAGATTCGCTTCTTGAACTAACTTTGGCCAGGCACCTCAGACCTCTGCTCATCTCAATCTGAACTTGAGCTACCCTGTCTGTTCTTGTAGGATTCAGTTTGAGCAAGAATCCCGCTAAGTCAGTTTAGTGAAAATCCCCTACTCTTGGTATCTGTCCACCCTTGATATCTTATTACTCTGGTCTGCTTTCAGTAAGAATTCTGTTGAGTTGATATAGCAAGAATCCCACTTACCCCTCTTAGTTATTTTCCATCCACCGACCCTCACCCTGCTCCTTGGTTGTAAATCTCTACTTGTCCTTGTAGACCTGAACTCAGTCTCTCTCCCCACCATGAGTCCCCATTGCAGTGGTCCCTGTACCTATCACAACACCCCCCCTTGAATAAAGTCTGCCTTACAAATTTCAAGTGTCATTAGAAAACAAGTGCCATTGGATAATTTTTCTTTAACAATGCTGATGTCTGTGAGTGAACTAATATCAAGATTCACCTATATATTTATTATATTATTATATTTATATATCACATTTATGTTCTCAATATTCTTCCATGTGCCATGCTTGTGTTGGCTACTGGGGATAGTAGGTTGAATAAGATGGGGTTCCTTAGCTCAAAGAGGGATAAGTCAGTGGCAGAGAAAAGTAAACAGATAAATAATACCACAAAAATGGCACAGATTTGAAGAGTGGTGAGAACACAGTCTATTCCTCCTGGGTGTTGGGAAGATTCCCAGAGGAGGGGATTTGGAGGCAAGGACTAATTCCTACCTTTTATGGCAACCGTAAGATTATTTCCCCCATTTATAGTTATAGCTCCTTGTATATATACAGAAACACAAGAATTAATGTCCTAATGATTGGTATTATGATGTGGTGCTAATTATGTGAAGTCAGCCCTGTCTTCAGACAGTTCACATTTCAGTTTTCTGTGCAGAATGAATAGATTCCATCAGGCTTCTTCTTAGTTGCTAAGGACTTCATAAATCCCTCTTTGTAATTGACTTGCTTTCAGACAATAATTTTTAACTGATAAATAGGGGAATTGTCAGGTGTGGAATCAGTGGTGAGAGAAAGATAGTTTCTCTGTTGCACTTCCGAGGAATCGTCGATAAGACCTCTGATCCCATTAAGGATATAAACTCTTCAGATGGACTTGATGACAGCCCCATGGGCTGCCTGAGCCCTCACCAGCTTGGCTGTTCTCAGCGCATGTTCAGCCAAAGGGGGATGAAATCAATGCAGGAATTTCATGGCCTCCAAGAAAATTACTGTTGAGAGATGACCCAGTTCTTTGATTGGTGTCACCAGAAGACAAGCCTCCTTGAGAAATGAATGTAATGACATCCACCAGCTGCTTAGGTTCTTTCTATTATATGCATTTGCTTTCAAATGGCTTTAGCATTTTAGCATAAACTACCACTTGCTTTCCTCTTGGGTTTGGGCTCTGGGCATTTCCAAAGCAGCAGGAAGAGACAGTCCTGGCACCAGCAGCAATACTGCTCTGCATTTCACAGGGTGGGTGAAAACAGTTTTGCTTGGATTCCTTAATGACTAAGGGCTGAGAAAGGGCCATGAGTGGATTAATGACCCAAAATGGAATTCTCCCTTGTCCTTCTTTGTGTTCTCATTCACAAGGATCACAGTGAGTGGCATGTTCTACCTTCCCTTCCATGACCCCCATTGATTCTTGCATTGGTGTGCTCTGGCTTTCTTCATTCTCACGTCTGCATAGACTTATGCTATGCAAACTCTTTTTTTTTTTTTTTGGCGGTACCGGGGATTGAACCCAGGGGCGTTCTACCTCCGCGCTACACCCCCAGCCCTGTTTTTTATCCTTTACTGAAACCGGGTCTCACGAAGTTGCAAGAGGGCCTCACTAAGTAGCTGAGGTTGGCCGCAAACCTGGATCCTCTGGTCTCCGCCTCCCAAGTACTGGGATTACAAGCGTGCGCCACCACGCCCGGTTTGACTTATGCAAACTCTTGAAAGGATCTTATTATGAAAGATCTAGATATATATGAAGAGGGAAAGTGAGCTGTGGGAGCTGAGAATGTACAAGGAAAACTAGAGTGCAGGTTGCTGCAACGTTCCCAGATGAATGAAATTTCATGGGACCCAGTATTTTTCTGCCACCTCTGCTGTACTCCAAAGCCTCATCCCACTCCCTCACCAGCATTTTCTCTCTTCTCCCTCCCCTACTTCATACGGGAAAAGATGATGGAGTAGATGTTGCTAATATATAAGGATAATAACAACATCTTTAAAAACTGAACTCTTTACTGAGTACTGACCATGCACCAGGCATGATTCTTTTTTTTTTTTTTTTTCGGTACCGGGGATTGAACCCAGGGACGTTCTACCTCCGCGCTACACCCCCGGCCCTCTTTTTTATACTTTATTTTGAAACCGGGTCTGATGAAATTGTGGAGGGCCTCACTAAGTAGAGAGAGAGAGAGAAAGAGAGAGAGAGAGAGAGAGAGAGAGCTGAGGTTGGCCGCGAACCCAGATCTTCCGGTCTCCACCTCCCAAAGTACTGGGATTACAAACGTGCGCCACCACGCCCGGCTCTCCAGGCATGATTCTAAGCAAACTTTTCACAAACTAATTCATTTAATACTGACAACAACCCTATGGTACATATGATTACTCCTTCATATCAGGTGAGAGATTGAGTCACAGAGCTCTGAGTGTCTTGCCTCAGTCATACACTGTGTTCCTTTCTTAGTCACCACTCTCTCCTGCTATAAGGAACCTATATAAAAAGTTAATGTTAATGCCTCTTAATTCTTTGCCAGAGGAAATGTAGATGTTCAGAAATGTTGGAAGGAGAACATACAACCCCTTCTAAGGGAAAAAAATTATGATCTTTAGCTTCTCCAGCCCCATTCTTCAGAAAATGTGAACTATCCCACGGGACAGGTGTCCCCATGTTCAGGATAGGTCATACTAAACACTTAGTCATTCCAACCTGGATGCATGGCTACACGAATGCTACAAGCAGTACCTTCAATACAGTTGTGATCAGTAAGCCCCCAGCACACAGTTCTTCCTTGGGACCCACAGATGGCCACACTCATCTGCGTGTTTCAGTGTGTTACTGGTTGCCGTGGATAGGAAGTTCAGATAAGGTGTAATGTCTACCCAGCACTGGCTTTCATTCCCACCCCAGGTATTTGGGGCTGAAAAATTTGTGAAACAGGTTATTTCCAGTATGTCTGTAGCTCCGAGGAAATGCTTTGGAAACTTGGGTATACTGGAACCTTGTCTCCCCACATTTGTACCTGGAGATATGCTCTCCATAGAAACCCATGAAAAATGGAAGAGCTTCCTTGAAGGACAGCCTGGGAGCTGCAGATGCAGCTGAGTGGTAGCGCGCTTGCCTAGCATGCACGAGGCCTGAGTTCAATCCCTAGTACTACAAAATAATGATGATAATAGTAATAACAGCAATAATAAAGAAGGACATCCTAGGCCTTTATCATTTTTTATATGCACAGACCAAATGTAGACAGAGATGAAAGACTTCTCATCCTTAATCCAACCATGGCTTGCCAAATGGATTGTTTCATAGCAACCAATTCTTAAGTGTAACATGGTAGACCGCTGGGTGACCTCCATAAGATGTATCCAAATAGCTGCCCTTCAGGTTCCTTTGGGGAGCTCCCCAGGAGCGTGACAGCATTGCTGGTTTACACCGGTGCTTGGCAATGAGAGTTGGACCTTGATGACTGTCCACCAACTAGCAGCATGAAGAGGAAATGGTGTGAGTCTGCGTTCTGGGCCTGTAGGCCTCATGTGTGTGCTTCGTGCATTTGGGAAGAGGCAGCCCCACACCATAAAACCTCCTTGAAAGCCACTGAGGTACCTCTCTAAAAATCGTAATGGACTGTACTGAAAGCTGAGCTTTGACGGATGTGAGTTTTGGGACTCTACCCAGGTAAGAATCCAGGCAGCAAGGAGACCTGAGAAGGCAGATGACCCAGAGTAGGGCCAAACTGTTTACCAGCAGGTGTGTTTTTGAAAATCTTCCTTAACTGGTCATGGCAGCGGAAAATACCCTGCTGTTAAACGCACCTGCAATCCCCTGCTCTCCCAGTCCACCTACAAAAATTTTGACCTTTAAAGAAATGATGGAGAAGCTGGCGATTTTTCTATGGCATTGAAGCTCAGTTTATTTTAGGCTCCGAGGCAATTGCAGCCCTCTTTGCTCCCTATTTCACATCACTTTTAAGTCTTGTTCTGGCCACTATGAACCCTTCAGCGCTTTTCCCTCTGCAATCACTCCAGTCAAGATCTGTGATCTATGATTTGCAGATGACATGCACATTTCTTGGCTGATAGTCGCTGAAGCAGTTTGCAAACCTAAGGCAGTCAAAGGGGGAGGTGGTGGAAGAGCAGATTACGATCGAAATACTGTAATGCCACCCTAAATTTCTATTTTCATGCAAATGTATAACTGCTTTCTCATTATTTTGATTGAAGGGAAGGGAACTCAGTATTCCTGTTGGTGTGAATTACCATATTCATGTTGTGATGACCAAACAATTGGTTGATTTCTATTGTTTGTCACTCCTATGAGGGCTCAGCACTTAGAAACCAAGGTGGGAGGAAGGTGTTATTAAACACTGCACCCCCACTAATGCCCCAAAACAAAGAGGAGATCTTGGGCTCCTTTCATTCTGACAATCTCTTTCAGGGATGCATTGAATAGCATTCAGTTTCTTGAGCTTTAGAGCAATGATGGCTGAATTTTGGACCATCTTTCATCTGAATATCTACAAAATATGTAAATTACATATTTTTTGTGAAAAGTTATTTCAGCATCATTTATTGAAATATTCACTCATTTTGAAAAGACCATCTTAATGAAAAGCTAGCCTTATTTGACTTTTTAAGCAGGCATGATACGTGTATAAATGTAATATGATCTGAAGACACATTAATGAGATTGCCGTCAGAAGGATTACTAAGATTCAGTGTTCAGACACCGAGAAAAGCCAAACGGGTGTATCAAGCACCCATTCCTAATCTTCAAAAGCAAATTTATTGAAGTGTCTCAATTTTGCCACACACCCTCACATCTGCATATGGGCCCAGATTCCTAATCCTGTCACACTGTGAGGCTATAGATTAAGAGAATGTATAATCAATGCCTCTGTCGCTACACATAAATATAAACTGCTAAATCAAGTGTGGGCTTTATACAGAGACCTCTTCTTAAGCAGATTTTACACTAAGCATTGCTCAAATCCTGAAAAATTAAAACAAAAGAACAGAGATAGCCTCTGGTACTCTTTCCCTTTATTTAATTTGAGGAAATGTATCTGTATGTGCAAGCTACTGTGTAAATGTTTCAATAGCAAGCATGAAGCAAAGAAAGGGGAACTAAGACATAAGGAATATACCAACATGTGTCAGACTTTGTGTCAAATGCCTAACATACATTATTCCATTTAATAGAAAATAAATACAAATAAGTATTCATCGAGCTCTCTCATATATCAGTGTTCTATGTTGAAGTTACAGTACTTCAACATTTTTATGTATTTGTACCCTTTACCCCTTTACTAATGTTCTTACTAGTGTTTCTAACACTGTATTAGATATGAAAATGTTTGTGAAGGAGTCTCTGAGAACTTTGCAAATCCCCAAATTCATAAAATTCACATAAGGAAACAAATAGAGAATGAAGTTCTGGTATTAGTTAAATGGCTCTCTCCTGCCTCCCAGTGCAGGCGATTCAGATTTATGCATCAACAAAATTACAAATTACTACAGGTTATGGGCTTTCAGGGTCATTTAAGAACATTTGAAACGATGAATGTTAAATCCACAATTGCCAAGGGCTTACTATACTGTGTGTGTCAGCATGGTACTCAATTGTTATTTCCAGTGACAATCAAAATCATTTCCATTTAAATTATTCACCATAAGCCTTAATAGGATTTCAAATTTCTGGCTAATCTATATTGCATTTTGCCTTTTGAGTTCCATGTGCTTGAAGTCAATATAAGGCAAAGCCTAGATGTTATCATAGCTCCTCAGAGAAACTGGAGAAAAATCTTTAGAGATGACAACATTCACAAAACACTGGGGAAAGGTTGGAGTATGTCCCCTTGCAACTTTCTAAAATAAAGAAAAAAAGTGTAATTGTAGGAGGTATTGGATTTTCAAAAGTGTATAAAATCATCCATTTAAATTGTGAAATGTAAGTCACACTTCTGTTGATTTTGTCACTGGATAAAAAAAAAATCTCAAATTTTCCATCAATACCGAGAATAAAAGCGAACTGTAATCACTTCAGGCCACCTTTACCATTGATACCATGTCTACCTGGCTCTCATCTTATTTGCTTTCCTGTAAGAACATGTATGTTTGTATCAATATTTGTTGAATTTGGAATTGCTTGCAAGACAGATTTTTAAAATTCAAATGAATTGTCTCAGTCTCTAATTGATTGATTTCTATTTTTGGCAAACAGCAGTAATTCAAAAATACATCAAAATAAAAGTCTTTCTTTCAGTATCCTTGAAGATCAGTTTCTCTGAGGCTACCTTTTCAACAGCGCTGTCTGTATTTCCTCCTCTATCTGCCTTCTCCATTCTCTCCTACTATAACCTTTTCTTTCATGCGTTTCTGAATTCCTGGGGGAGGTCTAAGTGTTTCAGGGATGGGAAAACCAACCAAGTACCATGTTTAAGGACCCAGTGGCAGTGATTCAGGAGCCTTGACCAAAACCCACTATTTCACTTGCTACAACCATGCTCAATATCTTTGACCCCCAAACTCAGCAGCACACCAGAGTGGATCACAAGGATTACATACTTTGCAAAACCCAAGGGAAGAGGTTCTCATTGACCTGCCCCAATCACTGAAGCTACCATAATGGAGACAGGGCTGCTCTGCCCTTCATGTTTGATTGGAGTGCATTGAGATGATCTACTAGAGTAGGATTAGCAATTTGGCTAAAATAACAGAAACATCTCTGGGATAGAAACATCAACATTAGACTTGAGGACAGATCTGATCCTAGCAAGATTCTCTTGCATGGACGTTACAGCAATATGGCAATTTCCTTGTTGCCCATGAGAGTTAACATAAAGTGCTGCCAGTGATGTTCAAAGTGCTCAATGGAGTTTCCTGGGCTTCTGGGAATTGGAGAGCTCTCCTCTTCATGTGTCCTTACCTATATATCATTTCCTGTAAAAGTCAAGGATCAAGTAGGTCACTTTTACATGAATGAATTCATGGAGAATTTTTAAATCCCACACATTCTTCCTTTTTTTTTTTCTTGCCCCAAGAGGATAAACAAAAGCTCAGAGAAGCAAAGAGGCTAACTCTGAATGCAAGGGAGTTGAAAGATCACAAGTCCCAGGTTCCCTAGGCCAGAGAAATAAGCCTTGAAGCTTGCAGACAGAATATCTTCAGCCTTTAGAAAAATGTTTCTAGCAGGCAAACATGTGATTGTCCTCTTCTACATAGATCAGTATTGACTTCACCTCTCAATCATAAGCACTTTGATCTGGTAGTATCATAATCATATGTAGAAAGAATGAATTTCACACAAAAAATTCCATCAAATCTATAAAATGGACTTTCACCATCCAGGATGACTAAATGAATTATTACTGAATGTATCTTTGTTTATCTTTCAGAGAACCTATGAACATCAATGCTTGTGGGCATGGACTCATTTTCATGGCTAGCTTTACTAATTGATCTTAAGGTCTACCTCTATAGAAAATTAGATCAGAAGTATTACTGATTTCAAGTTCCATTTTCTTCTGGAAATAACAAATTAAAGAAGAATTTGTGCAAGTTAAATAAACGTAACCAAATGTACTCATACTTCCCGAAGCTGTAAATGATCGGGTGATACTGAGGAAGAAATTACAATCTTAATTGGCATTAAGTGATGGAAAATTAGTTTCATGGTAAATGTTCATTCTCTCTGTTATCAAATCTATTATTTGCATTCGAGATGCAACATTTAACCTGCTAGAAGAAACCCAATTTCATTTAAGCACCAATCCTTTGTGAATATCGCAGAGGAAGAATTTTGCTGTTTTGTTCAGATAACACCAAACAACTGCCAAGCACCACTATCTTTAACCTTAGAGTTCCCCAAATAAAAGTTGGTCTGTTGTTCAAGCATCAAAAAGCAAACAATAACAAAAAGCCCTATGGACTCAGTAAAAAATTGGTAGTGCCTATTAAAGGAAATGTTTGCATATCTATTGCTGAATAAGTAATACTCCAAAACTTAGTCAATTGAAATCACTAGTTATTAGTGTCTCTCATGGTTCTGTACATTGACTTGGCTCGGTTGAGTGGTTTTAACTTGGGATGTCTCAGGAGTTTGCAGCTGGGGCTAGAATCATCTGAAGAACTAACTGAGTTGTGTGTCTAAGGTGGATTCCTCATTCCCACCTCTGATTCCTAAGGTGGGATGGCTGGGACAGTTGGCGGCTGGCTCGGCATTGCTCTCTCCACATGGCTGCTTGGGCTTCCTCACAGCATGGAGCTTTCAGTGCAGTCCAGTTCTCATAGGGCTGGTGGCTTCTCCCGAGCAAGATTCTAAGAAAGTATGGTAGAAGTTGTAAGACATTTTATGAGCTAGCCGTGGAGTCTGTGAAGCATCACTTCTGCTACATCCTACCAGTCAGAGCAGTCTCAGGCTAGCCCAGATTCAATAGGATGAAGGAGCAAACTTCATCTCCTGATGAAGGAGAGGTGTGTACATGTAGGGAAGGAGGGAATTGATGGTAGTCTTCCTGAAGGCAAACTATCACAAGGAGAGTAAACAGTCTTCATACTTACAATGTGTTTATTGGATTACTTTGGAGAATATTCCCATTTGCCAAACAACATATGGAGGTAGAAACATACAGATATATCAGCCAAGGCTATGTGTTAGGAGAAACTTCTGTAGTCTTCAGGATCTCACATGGGGATGGTGTTTCCACTCCTTCTCAGGAGGGAAAACTAAGGGAGAAAAGCTTCCAGCCCTTCACCATAAACTCAATCAATCCTCCCTTGGGAAGAAAAGTGATTCATTCAAGGAATGTGTTTGAAGAAGCGAGTGAGCAGGTGAAATTCAGCCTCTGTTAGTTTTTCTCTTTCAGAGTAAACTCTTCAGGAGACGAAAGTTCATTCCTCCTTTTGCAGGAGGGCTGCAGTTTGTGTCATCCACGTCAAGTTTGGCTAATTCAGGACTGGGGTATTGAGAAGCCGGGGTGGGGGTGGGGGAAACACATTATCTGACGTGTTCTAGAGACCATGACTCTGATATCTAATTTCTAATTGGGCCACATCTTGGGGGTGATTCCCAGATTCCCAACCACTCACTCTTTCTTAACCAATTTCTAAAGGTGCAATTTTGGTTAAAGAGTGCTTTTTTTTCTTCTAAAAGGAAAGATTATTGCTACTACTTATTGGTGTTTATTTTGTGCCAGGCACTGTCTGGTGTTTGACATTTCTCAGCTGGTTCCTCAAAGCAACTCTGTGTGGCAGATATTATTTCCCCATTTTTCAGATTAGAAATCCAAGGCCCAATGTCCCACAGTGGCCATGTAGTGCCACCAGGCTTTAAGTGCATGTAGTTGATCTTCAGAACCTGCGTTCTTAACTACTACTATGCTGCACTGCATGGTAAGCAAGCCCCAAACATGTTTTCATTCATGCATAGTTTTTAATTAATTACATTCTCTGGTGACTTCTTTGTTTCAGAAAAATTTTGACATCAAATGATGATAATGATAATAGTTAAGTAACACATACTGAACACTGGTACGGTACATGTCGGACACCACTCTAGAGCTTTCCATGGATGAACCCATTTAGTCTTCACAGCTATCCCGTTATGTAGACACAATAATTATTCTGTTTTCACAAGGAAGGACATTAAGCCCAACAGACCCAAGGTTCTGCTAGAGGATACTGTATAGAATGGTTTCTAGGATATTGGGAAAGTTCTTTTGTGTTTCATTATCTTTTCTACTTGTTCGTTGATGTCTGATATTCCTGTACTAGAAAACATGGCACAGACAGAAAGCTTTATATAATACACACTGGAATAGAAGATTGACTTAAAATCTCATTATAAGCATTAGAAATGCAATATCAGAGGAAGTTTTGATGGGGTGATGTGGCAAAGTATTCTGGGGGAGTGGGCACCCCAAGAAAGGTGGCATCGCAAAGGGAGAGGAGAAAGAAAGACATAAATCTTCCCAGGACCCTTTTCTATTAGACTCGTATCCAGTTACTCATACTTTCCCTAGAGTTCTTGAAAGAAGAAACTATTGAGAAAGTAGCCCATCTGAAAGTATATTTCCTGCTGTTTCTCTGCTTCCAGAACTGGCTGAAGTTTACTTTTTGGTACTCCAGAGACCTAGCTTCTTCTTGCCTTCTTCCAATGTGGTCTATTTAATCTCCTGTCGTGTGGGAAATTATGTTCAAAATCTCCGTGATCCTCTGTCCATAGTAAGTTATGCATGTAGTGACAAGTACATGCCACAAGGTCTTGAGATTATATCTGCAATGTGTTGCTGCCGGCTGTTGATCAAGATAGGCTGGAAGAAAAACATTATTTTCAGGTGTGAAAAACCGTCACCTTTATCAAATAATTTTTCTTGCATTTTTCCCAAGACGTTGTAGCCTATTTAAACTTGGGAGGTTAAGTTTGTAGCATTCATTATGACTGAAAATTTAGTTCACACAATCATGATGCTCTCTTTATTAGGTGTTACCGTTAAACAATATTAAAATAAACACAATGTGGCTGGCCTTTTGTAGGCTATGTGGCATGTTTACTTCTTTGCCTGATTTCTTAATTGCATTTGTTCATCTTTCTGAATACCGGTGTCACTGCCATCCACAATATTTGCTATTTTAGGGTGCATGGTTTATTTTATTTTGTCCAGAGATAGCATTTGATGGGGTGCATCTTATTTGAGTGGTTTGTAGTATGTTGCGATTGAGTGCTTGACTGGTGGTTTGTATAGTCCCCTTCTGCCTTTGTAAATGGAAGAGGATGGCTCTAAAGAAAATGTGTGGAAGAATCCCATCACAGTGGAGGGGGACCGCAGAAATATCAAAGCATAGCTTTCAGCTTTTGTAAATCATGCAAGCATCATGAAAATGATTGAAAGCAATGTAGCCAAAACAAAGAAGCCAACGGAGTGATTAAAGACCTGTGCCTGGCCACTAAAAAAAACAGCAAAAATGATTACTTCTTTCTATCTTATTCAAAAAAGTGGAGCAGACTGAGACATTGAGAGCCAATGTCAGGAGAAATGTCAAACACTGATAGAGGGATATTCAGTACCTTTAAAAAACCTGAAAGGGATATGAAAGTAACATTGAATGCAAATTTGAATGCAGAAAAGTACACAATATCCATTACCCCAATACCTACTTTTGTTCATCATCTTTGTCCCTACATATATCTTTCATAGTTGCAGTCATAGAATTTGTTATATTTTTAAGCTTTTATCCTTTAACATTATGGGGGAAACATTATTCCATGTTTCTACATAGCCACCTGTACCCGAATTTGTTCCATAATGTTTTCACAGGAAGAAACATGTACATGTACATCAGTACATCACTTTTTTTCTGTTGAATAATACCCTTAGAATGAAATTTCCTAAGTGAGGTTATTGGTTCCAAAATGTATGAACATTTTAGTAGTCTAAAAACTTTCCATATTACTTTTCAAAGTGATAGAAATTATACTTGCCAGCCAGGCATGATAGTGCGCCTGTAATCCCTGTACTTGGGAGGCTGATACAAGAGGATCGCAGTTTCACGGTCAGCCTCAGCAATTTAGCGAGGCCCTCAGAAACTTAGTGAGACCCTATTTCAAAATAAAAAATAACATAAGGCTGGGGGTGTAGCTCAGAGGTAGAATATCTCTGGGTTCGATCCCCATTACCACCAAAAGAAAAAAGAAAAGAATTTATCTTGCCACTCCAACAGTATAAGGGTAGTAATTTAATTTCAATCTAACAGAGGGTGCCACCCTTGTTGTTATATTTTCTATCATAATGGAAACCTTTGAAGATTTAAACAAAACTAGATTGTCTTTCAAGAGCTGCTTCTGAATCAACACCTTGATATCTTTGTTCTTGGAGAGGAGTGAGCTAAGGAGGAGGACCAGCTAAAAAGGCCACTAGACAATTTGTGCTCACTGGAGTGGTCTCCACTGGGTGAGAGTTTTTTTAAGAGTGGCTCATGGCATTTTTCTGGCAAGGAGCAAACTATGCAAGTGCTACTTCAGGCCTCAGGCCAGGAAGACAGGCACAGCCTTGTCGGTGTCAAGGAAGAACCTGGGTAGCAGGAGACCTAAGAGTGAATGAAAATTGAATTATCTTTACTTGTAGGACTTGTCTATTGAGAAACAGCAGCGCTGGCAACCATTTACTACCAACAAGAGGCAGTTCCAAGAGAAGAATATAAAATATGCTCTGCTCAACCCCACGAAACTCAGAGTGTCTCACAATGGCCAATTTATTATTTTTACCCTGTCCAGTGACATGGAAGGATGCATCTGGGAGCTGCTAGCCTCTGCGATGAATAACTTAAGTCAGGCTGCAACATGTGAAATAATTCAGTGGACCGGGATTTATAACACTAGCTGGGTTTTTGCTTTCTTTGGGGTTCATGAAGCACGGTGCTGTGAGAGACCACAGGAGTTTGATGATGAAGTTACATATCTATTTCTCACCCTCATTTTTATCTTTCGGTATTTTCATATTATTTTATTGCCTAGTTCAAATATCTTTCTAAGTAGGGTCCAGTCTCCCAAGGGACATCTCTCTTCTGACTTTGAAAATTAGAACTAGGGACAGATCAGACTCCTAAATACTCTATTTTTATACGCCCTTCTTCACATGCCTTCTCCCAGATGGTTTTGACTGCCGGATGCTGGATCAGGCTGTAATTTACTTTGCTCATTATTTATGTACACTTGTCCAAATAAGAGGTCCAAATAAGAGACGGTGTAGTGGCATACTTACCATTCAGCCCATCTTGCTCCCCAGTTCAGATGTCAGTTTGCAGAAGAGCTGGCTAGCTTTGCAAAGGGGTATGAGGGGGGGGGTGTTTCCAGCCATTGCCACTGGAAAACCTGTCACAGGAGCTACCTGTAGCAGGGCTCTTCTCCTTCCAGGTGAAGATTCCAGGGCATGGGGTAGAGTCTGCATCTTTGTTCTCCAGGTAGTTCAGAGGACTGGGACATGGGGCAAACATACACCCTAAACTTTGGACACTACATAGTCCTTAGAGCTGGGAGGGACCTCAGAAGATCATCTCGTCAAACTTCCCACCTCCTTGGTATCCTCGTTTTTCAGAGGGCCAATAATTTGTAGTGTCCCTTTTTTGTGTGTCGCCATTAGGGAACTATGTTAAAAGCCATTCTTTTCCAAGTGACTCTGTGGCCCTTACAACTCCCATTTTAACTGGGGAAATTAATGAGATTCCCCAAGCAATTAAAAAAAAAAGAAAGAAAAACACTCACAGAAGCAGGATTCGGAGGGTAGCCATGGTTTTTCTTTGTTGACAAACCCCCTTTTGACTTCTCGACATCACTGAATCAAGTCCCAGTGTCTTCAGAGGTTACTGCCTGACCACAGGTTAAATATTTTAATATTCACTGATTGGGGGAAAGTACCATGAGCAAATCTAATGCAAGGTCCTGGAATGCTGAGGGCATTAGTGGCTCCACAAAATGTAAATGCATTCTTAATTATCTCAAGTCACTGCACGCCCAAGTAGCTCTTTTACAAGAAAAACACAGCTTACTGATAATGAGCACGAAAATTACTAGGAGATTGGTGGGGCAAATCTCTTAAACCTCTTTTCTGTCTCTTGTTTTTTTCTTCTCCAAATTTTGATGTAACTTTGCTAATTCTTTTTTTTTTCTTCTCCAAAATTTGATGTAACTTTGCTAATTTGAGTGTGTGTCCCTTTCTAGTTTCTATGGATAACCTCAGAGCCTCTCAAGGGATTTGGAAGGAGTATTTGGAATAACAGTTTCTACCTTGGGGGCTAGCTCTAAAGATTATTATTGTCATCACGACTTATTTTATTGGATTCATGAAGCTTATGGGGTTAGACTCAATAGTTGCAGAGTGATTTGATTTTATTTTTAAATGTATGTTTTTATCTGTTATTTTATGGCACCAATGTCTCCATGAGGCAAGTATTTTATTGCCATTTTTCAATGGGAAAATAGAAACCCAGCAGGACAAATGACTTGTCTCTGGTCATTTAGCCTGTAAACGGGGATCGAGGGCTGGACCTGAGGTCCTCCAACCTCCAACCCTGGGCGCTCTCTTTCACCAAGCCTCCCCAATTTCTTTGCTTCAATAATGCAAGTGAGTTGAAAGCTGCAGTCTCAGGCTATCAGCAAGCAGTTCGCTGAAGGTGTTTCTTCACCACTCTCATTCTTTAGTGTCACCTGACACCGAAGACCTCATTATGGGAAACACTGAATGTGGATTTGACTAGGCTACTGACAACAACCTGCCAGGCATCAGAAAATTACCCAGGCTGATTCCTCTGATAGGAAGCACTTGGGTAGTGACAGGCAGGGCCTTAATAGAAGTCCCTTTTACCCCCATGCGCTGAGGCATGGCTGGCCAGAGATCTCCACTGCCATTTAGTGACTGCAAATAGAATTAAGAGCACTACTCTGAGCACTGAGACTTGAGATGATGCACCAAGACAGGTGGAAGTGTGGTGCTTTGGTCCGTGGCCAATGCAGTCTACTATTGCGTGCTCAAGGCCCAGGCCACCATGGCCACCATGCTGACCTCGAGTGGCTGTGACTCAGCAGGAGGGGAGTAGTGTCACCTACTTACTTCTGGGCCATCGTTAGCAGGGTTGTCGGCTGGACTTCCTGATTCAAGCTGTTTACTCTGAAACAGAGAGACAGAAGTGTGAGGTGACCTGCAACCTGCCACCTCCAGATGTGATCCAGGTTTCAAAGCAGTGTTAAAATCTTTGGAGACTCTGCCTGGCGTGATGGCGCACGCTTGTAATCCCAGTACTTGGGAGGCAGAGACAAGGAGGATCCAGGTTCGCAGCCAGCCTCAGCTACTTAGTGAGGCCCTCCGCAACTTAGCAAGACCCTGTTTCAAAATAAAGAATAAACAAATAGGGCTGGGGGTGTAGCTTGGAGGTAAAATGCCCCTGGGTTCAATCCCCGGTACTGCAAAAAATAAGAAATCTTTGGAGACTCTGAAATCTGAGGCAGTCTTTCCTATGACTGAGACCTGGGCAGTAGACCTGGGCAGAAGTCATTTTTTTGTGCAGAGCCCCTATACCGCCCCTCCTGTCTCCCTGTCAACGCTTTGTGCTGTGCCTGGGCCTTTATGTTTTCTCCAGCTGTGGCTGGCCCAATAAGTACTCACCTCGAATTTTAGCCTGGAAAACCCAACTCCTGAGCCCCCAAGTGACATGCCAGCTTCCCGATGGGGAGCTAACACCTGGGCTGGCGTTGAGGGCTGGTAGCTGTGCAGGTGCAGAGGGCACTGAGCTCAGAAGAGCACTGCACTTGGTTTAATGCTCTGCTGTCGCCATCTTGAAATCTTAACTTTTTAACCAAGAGTCCTCATTTTAACGAAGAATTTTCATTGTGCAATGGGCCCTATAAATCATGTAGCTTGTCCTGATGGCACCACTGGCATCCCTGAGTGTCAGAGCTAGGAGGAAACTTAGATGCCATTGTCTGGTTGGATCTTTGCAGTTCCTAAAGAATGACAAGGAGAGCAGTTACTGGTGACCGACCTGAGGTTGCTCAGGAATTAGACGCAGCTGTGGTCCGGGCCACGGTACCTTGATCTCGAAACCACCTCCCAACCACAGGAACAGCGTCATGGTGGCCCGGAAGCCGTGCCTTCTCTCATAAGCCTCTGTTATTCTTTTGCTTTGGCTACAGGGACAGGAAAGGACCTTTTGCCTTACCAGTGCTCCTAAATTGTCTATATAAAGCACCTTTCAGAAACTTGGCAAGACTCCATGGAATACAGTATGAAGGTTCCTCAAATACCTGAAAATAGAACCACTATGCAGTCCAGCTATGCCACTCCTGAGTATAAATCCAAAGGAATCTAAATCAGCATATTATGGAGATATCTGCATATCCATGTTTATTGTGCACTATTCATAGTAGCCAAGTTATGGAATCAACCAAGTTGCCTATCAGGGGATGAATGGGTAAAGAAAATATGACACACACACACACACACACACACACACACACACGCACACACACACACACACACACACAAACACAGTGGAATATTATTCAACCTTAAAGAAGAATGAAATCATGTAATTTGCAGGAAAATGGATGGAACTGGAAAATATCTTGTTAAATAAAATAAGCCAGATGCAGAAAGACAAGTATCACATGTTTCTCTCATATGTGGAATCTAGGGGAAAAAACCCATGACATGAAAACAGAAGGGGAACTATTAGGGAAGGGGAAGGGGATTAAAGGAGAGAAGAAAGAGGGAAATGGGGACGGTGAATATGGTATCAGTACATTATATTCATGTATGAAAGTGTCACAACAAATCCCATTATTTTGTCCAACTAATATGCACTAATAATTATAATAGTAAATTTTAAAAAGCTTGGCAAGAAGAACAAATAGTGGAGAGTTTTGACCTAAGAACAATAATCCAACTATGAAGTCAAAATAAAATTTTATCTCAATAAAGGAAAAGTATGTCACAAGAAGTTCATATTGTAGATATTCAAATTAGTTGTGTTCATGAATGATTTGGTTTCATATTCACACTTGCACAACTATGCATATCAGTATGATTGACTTCATGTGAATATCTTTTTCACTCACTGGGATTATGATGCGTTTTCTTGTGTAGGAACTATATATAATATTGAGTACCCTGGAGAGGGTGTCCCACATGTGATACTGTCCGTCATGTGAAGAAGGGTAGTTGAGAACTAACGGTATTATAGTAGGCATTTAGTCCTCCAGGTTTTCCAAGACTTATATATAGGCCAGATGACAATAAAGCCATCTATTTGGATTGCATCCTTTTACCATGTGAGTTGAATTGTCTATAAAAATAATAATTTCTAAGCCGGGCGTGGTGGCGCACACTTGTAATCCCAGTACTTTGGGAGGCGGAGACCGGAAGACCCGGGTTCGCAGCCAACCTCAGCGCGCATGTGCGCGCGCGTGATCTCTGTCTCTCTTTCTCTCTCTGTCTCTCTCTCTCTCTCTCTCTACCTAGTGAGGCCCTCCGCAACTTCGTGAGACCCGGTTTCAAAAATAAAGCATAAAAAAATAGGGCCAGGGGTGTAGCGCGCGCGCGGTAGAGCGCCCCTGCATTCAATCCCCGGTACCACAAAAAAAAATAATAATAATAATTTCTAGGTATGTCTGGATTACTTACTGCCCACTGATTTGAGATACCTACAGCATCTTTGCACTTTGGGTAGCATTGCTATTAATGGTTGAGGATATTATGTCACACAAAGATCTTTATTCTTAAGATCCTTATGGCAAATTCTTTCCAAAGTTGAGACCTGAGATA
Organism: Glis glis; assembly: GCA_004027185.1. Lineage (NCBI taxonomy): Eukaryota > Metazoa > Chordata > Mammalia > Rodentia > Gliridae > Glis > Glis glis. Next base: position 12,145 of record PVJS01002506.1, on the reverse strand, counting down.
ATGATTTTTTCTCCTGGTGACATGGTGGACATTGGGAGCTGTTTAGCATATATACATATATGCTATATATATAGAAGAAGCATGTATACATATATGATATATATATATATATATATATGTGGGGGGGTACTGGGGATTGAACCTGGGGGCATTCTACCTCTGAGCTACACCCCCAGCCCTATTTTATTTTTATTTTGCAACAGGGTCTCGCTAGGTTGATGAGAGTCTCACTACTTGCTGAGGCTGTCCTCAAAACTGTGATCCTCCTGTTTCAGCCTCCCCAGTACTGGGATTACAAAGTGTGTGCCACCATGCCTGGCTCTTTATTTATATTTTCATGTTTCCCTTTACTTCTGTTTTTTTCTTTTAAGAAATTTGAAAAATAAAGCATGCAAAGAATAAATAAGCACCTATATTCTCATCTCCCACAATTACTATCTGTTAATATTTTATTGCATTAGTTTTCAGTAATTATTTTTAAAGATCTAAAGCATTATTATTTATCACCCTAGTCTCACTCTACTGTGTCTCTAGGACTAGACACTAAAGTGAATTTTGTCATATATTTTGGAGTTCGTTTTCATAACTATACACATTTATAAAAAGTATTACTGTCTATTTAAATATTTACATAAAGGGTATGCTGTACAGATAATTGTGGTTTTTGCATACAATAGTTTTTGAAATTACTCATGTTGATGCATACCAATCTTGTTCATCCCTTCCAATGCTGTAGTAATTCATGATAGGAATATACCATATTTTATTTATCCCTTTCCCCAATAAGGAATGTTTAGGTTATTTCTAATTTTTTTCCTTTTTAAAATAATGCTCCTATGAGCATCATTTTACATATTCTTTTTTTAAAAATATGTGCAAAGATTTCTCCATGGTTAAGACATGTTCCTTTGTTCCATATGGAAGAATTTCTCCAGAACGTGTAGCAACTAGCAAAGACCTAGCCACGGAGTTTCTGAGTTACTCTCTTTCTCTCTTTACTATGTGTGTCTTAGCTTTTATTCCATGGAAATAGATTTTGCTTCTTTGGTACTTCTGGAGTTATTATAAGCTACTTCACATCATTTTTAGAATTAAGTTTGGCAAAATCAAAAGAGGTAGGTAGGTCAATAAAGTTTTTAAAGACCTTGTAAAATATACCTAGAAGAAAGAGTTACAGTGAAAGTGTAGGTCTCAGGGTCAACATGCGGGTGCTTGAGAAACAGAAAGTGCTTGATTCTTAGCCATAGCTTCTTATTTGGAAGAAAGCCCCAAAGCAAAACAAAATAAAATCAGTTTCAAAACAGGAAATTTCATTCTTAAAATTTCAAAAGGGATAGCAAAGAATAGTCGGAAGAGTTGGAGTTACCAAAATCTCCATGGGCAGCCACTCCATTTTGCTCTTATTATTTTTTTCACCCAATTTTTCTCAGCCAGCCTGGAAAGGCTCTTGGGCTGTGTTGGGAGTCTCTTTTATCACCAGTGTTGGACCCATGTGCTAGCCGCACCTTCCCCTCTGGCTTCTCTGATCACCAGAAAGGCTTTGGGCTTTCTGGCCTTCCCCTGCCTATCTCCACTTTTCAGAGTATTGAAGAACTTTCTCTCAGTCTTGCTCCATCCCTAGCAGCCAGAATAGGGCTTGTATCAGCTAGACCTCTGACTACAAGTAAGAGAAAAATTCAATTCATTTTGCATTAAACCACTAGGAACATTTTTGTTTACTGGGAGTTTCCAGGCAGGGGAAGTCCTAGGGTTGGTTACTTAGTGGCCTAGTAAAATCACCTATTACTGGATTCTTTGCACCTTTTTGTCCTGCTATCTTTAGGATGTTTCCCTGGCTTCAGGCCATCCACCTACAGCTGCAAGATGGCTACAGGATTCCCAGGTATCACGTCCTGGCATGACAGGATCCAGCAGAAGAAGAGGGGCCGTTTCCTCTGTATGGTTTTGTTTTTGTTTTTAAATCACAGAGGGACATTTTCCTAGAGGCCCACCAGCAACATTTTCTTTCAGTCTTGTTGATCAGAACTGTATCCCCTGTCTTTACCAAACTGCTCACTGCAAGGGAACAGAACAGTGTTTTAGTCACAACGTTAGCAAATATATGTAACAGAATTGCAATGTTTCTCAATTATGATGGTAGCAAATATGTGGAGACTTTTATTTTTGTCACTATGACTGGAGAGGGCGCTGGCATTTAGTGGATGAGGTCCAGGTCAGTTCTGCACAACAAATGTTTCCAATTAAATGGCAGTGGCATCCATATTTAGACTGCCTTGGACAAATCATAATTCATCCCCTGGGGATAGATGTGAGCAGGAACCTGATTCTCCCAAATAATATGGCCTTATAGGGGAGGCTAGCCTCCTTCACAATACTGAGATCTATTATAAAGAAGGACTGGAAGTGCACGTGGAGTAGGTGACCAACCCTATCTCAAGGGATGGGTGCACACCACTCCAGAGGGAAGTAAAAGGCCTGCATGTGGTCACTACCATAGTATGCTCCTGGCTGCCCTGTCTCCTGCTCCTTGAACCTGGGAGGAGTGGCCACCACCCAAACTCAAGCACATCTGGGAAGGACTCTCCACCCTGACCTGGAGCCAGGCAACCACACCCCAAAAGGCTCTGTGTAAATGGTGACATTTAGCCCCTTTTCTCCATGTTGTGGATGTGGGCGTCACCATCAAAGCACTGGGGTTAAAAGAAGTCACCATGAGCTGAGGTAATTGTGCAGAGGAGAGAGAACACTGAGCTCGAAGCCCCACAAATACAGCTAGGCTTGAGTTCCAGCTCTGCTATAGCTCACAATCTGACTTTAACTTCGTTGAGCTTTGATTTTTTTCATTGGTTTCCTAGCATTTGGACACATGATTGAGAAGGTAGAGCAAGCCCTTCAGAACTGTGGCTATCTGGATCCAGCTGGCAAAAGTCTTACATACATGGCATTAAATATTTTTAATATTAAACATACAGGTTCCATAAATTCAGTAATTCTATAATATATATCCTGAGTCTGCCTTGAGGAATGTTTGCAATCTCAGTATAAACTCTTACTCATTGTTTTTAGAAAATAAAGTGTATATAATGGTCATCTCAGTTATAAGGATGTACTCCATGAAAATTCATTCATTCATGTGTTTAAAAAATATTTATTGAGCACCTTTGTTTAATGCCAGGGAAGTAGCCCACATTGTCCCTACACAATAAGTGGTGGAACTGACAGGACAGAGCAAAAAGTGGTGGCACTAACAAGACAGCGCAGTTGTAATGAGGAGCTGAATTTGGTAAGAGGATGAATGGTATTACTTTGGATTTATTAATTCTGATGAGACATCCTGACTTTTGCCATATCTGAACCACATCGCAAATTGTCAAAGGCAAGTACCAAAGTTGAATAAAAATTGAGAGCCCCCAATAGGTAACAGTATAGAAAGGCTTCAGGCTGAAGCATGGAGCCAAATAGGGTGAAGACAACCAGGGAAGCAACCCTGGGGATGGCGTGCTGAATCGGTGGTGAAAGGTGGGTTGGACATGCAGGTGAGGCCTAAGGAGGAAGACTGAGAAGACAGTTTTAGTAGCAATTTATACACGAGTCTTGATTTGTGGAAAGAAGATAGGTAGGGAACAAACTTCTGTCTGGGAGTGTGGGAGAGAGTGGTTTAGCCTTTCTAATTTGGGGAATACAGTCCTGCAAATTTCCTAATTTAAGAGAATCACGAGGAGCTTGAAATGAAGTTTGGATAACTAGCTAGAGTGACATCAGAGGTTGGTTCTGTGACTCCAGCACCTGATTATTCTCACATCAAAGAGCTAAAACTCTGAGAGTCAGATGTTCCCTGCAGTAGCATTGACAATGCTACCATCATCACTCAAAACCATGATAGGAAGACCAAGAAGCAAGGTGAGCAATACTTCACAGCTTTGATCAGCATGATGACTCATACTTTATAGCTGTTTGCAATTACTGCCTCTGCTCTGCCACACTCAGAGATATCTTTGTTCCCTACCTTCTTTCCACAAATCAGCTTCAGTTAATATTGTACTAACTGAAATAGTTATGTAATAAACAAATGAGTTGAGGCAAGATGGGGAAAAGAGAAATACACTGTAAGCCTCACCAGGTCTACCCTTATAAATGCATGTCAAAACTGCCATTCGCCTTTGATTTCAAGGCCATCCCAAGGGCTGCTCTTCACTCTTATCTTCCTGGGTTCTCTTCACCCCATTTGACTGCAGCCTGAGGCCTTTCTATACTACTGCCTATTGGGGGCTCTCAAGTTTTATTCAACTTTGGTACTTTCCTTTGACAATTTGTGGCACGGTTTGGATAAGGCACTTTATCAGGATGTTACATTGGAGTTAATAAATTCAAAGTGACACTGTTCGTGGCTATCTTGCTAGTGTTCCTTAGATGCAATGTCTTATAGGAGCAAAATAAACAGAGTGATGTTCAAAGTAAGCTTGAATGAAACCACATTGCAAATTGTTTTCAACAAGTTGGAAAGTCTAGGGGAAGAAGTGAGATGGTTCTGCCAAAAGCTTCCTAACTTCAAATACTCCCCAGGATCCCTACTGCCATATGAATGCTATTACCCAAGTTCTTTTTCCTGAACACAGCTGAGTTCTAAGCCATTTTCAAAAGCGACTGTGGCTATGTAAAAACCATAGTTATAGGAAAATGCAATCTGTTGATCTCTTCATAGAGGAGTCTATATATCATTTACACTTCACTTCTCTGTGGGTGGAAAAGCTTTTTTCATGGTTTATTTAGCGGGAAGTCATTTTGATCAGCAAGATGAGTATTACTTTACAGCTGTTTGCAATTACTGACTCTGCTCTGCCAGGAGTTTTAACTATTATACAAACTGAAATACCAAATGAGTTGACGCAAGAGGGGGAGAAGAGAAATACATATTTCATAGGACCATCACTATTATTATCCATCACTCTTGTATTCAATTCTGTTTCTAAATTCAAAATCACATCTCAAGGTAATTTCTAGTTACCTTTCTAGTCCCAAGAGCTTTTATTTTGTTTCAGTTCTAGGAATTGAACCCAGATGTGCTCTACCACTGAGCTACAGCCCCAACCCTTTTTATTTCTTATTTCAAGACAGGGTCTTGTTAAGTTGCCAGTATGGGCCTTGAACTTGTGATCCTCCTGCCTGAGTCTCCTGAGTCGCTGAGATTATAGGTGTGTGCACCACCACACCCATCCTAAAGTTTTTTTTTAATCACTGAAGGAATGCAATCCATACCGCTAGGTTTCCTATGACCATTGGGAGGTCAACATAGCCTAAATTCCACATAGGTATGAAGCCAGTTTTTCTTGGAGATATAACATACTTCAACCTTTATGTTTGTCTCTTCAAAATACCTATGGTAAAAGTACAATGATTGAAATACTTCCATTGCCAGGAGAATAGAATAACTTAAATATTGTTTTTTCCTCATTTAACATAAGCCTGGTTTAACAAATCCACATCACTGGGAATTTAGAAGCCTTTTGTAAGCTGTCAGTAAGACTGATGAGCGAGCAGTCTATTCAGAATAAGAGCTGGGAGCTAGGGAAGGATGGGCCTGTTTCAAATCTCAATCTAGCTGTGTAACTTTGGGCAAGTTGCTTATTGTGTAAAATGTGGATAATAATAGTACAGTCTACCTCAAGCAGTTATTGTGAGAACTAAATGAGATGATCCATATAAAGTGCTCAGCACAGCAGCCCTAAAACAAATTAAAATCCTTTATAAATGGTAACAATGATCTTTCTAGAAATAATTCTTCTTAATTTTAAGGTAGAGATCATGTCTCTTATTTGACTCCCTCTGAACCTTGCTAATATGAGCCTGTAGAGACTATGTCCCCTCAACACTCTGCTTCCAGGCACACACTCAGATGAGGGGGGAAAGTCTCAGGATTCATTCTAATTGGCCATGATTACGCTAGGTGTCCATACCCAAACCAGAGGGACACTGCACACTGATTGGTTAGGTCTGGGCCACCTGCTTCCTTCTGAGGTCAGAGGAAGAATCGGCTTGATCCATGTAGGCTATGTTCAGGTAGCTCTTCTAGGAAAGTGTTTTGTTTTGTTTTGTCTTGTTTTTCCCAGAGAGAAAGATGGAATAGAATTAGAATAAACAAAACCATCAAATCTCTACTACAAAATATCTTCTCTGGTCAATTGACCAGATGGTACTTGGGGTAAACTGATCCAGATTGCAATGATTTATTGAAAAATGGCATGCCTATTCAAATTGCCCTATTCAAATTGACAGCGATTTATAAAACTTGACTATATCCAAAAGCCAGCACTCCAGTGAAAGAGTAATGCAATGTATTATTAATACATATTAATAATTAACAACTACTCTTAGGGATACCTTGCTTCTTGCTTAGCAGAAGATGTTAGATGATAGACAAGCAATTGATCAAAAGGTCAGAGGATCATAAGCAATCTTGTGATGTAGCAAGCACTAGAGAATGGCTGTGGATATCCTAGGACTTTTCTGTAGGTATCAATAAAGCAAGGTTTTGGTTCCTAAACACTGACCCGTGTTCAAGTTTGGCAAGCTTTGTATTTTCCGTTCACATTTAGCTTCCAGTATTTTTAAACAAAGGTTAATGGGAGGAGAAGACCCCAAAGATAAGATGGAAAAAATATATTTATCCCTGAGATATCTATCTACACACATATCTATATTTACCACAAATGTGATATGTATGTAATATAAACACGGAAGTAATAAGAATGCTGATAAATGTAAATTTCTAGTCACATATGGGGCTGAAGAAAGAATATGTAAAGAAATCAGGATCTGACTTCAGATTTACCTTTATCTTATTCCCAGGGAATTAGAAACATTCAAACACACATACAACCAATATGAGCATCAGTGAGCAGCATGCCAGGCATATGCTCAAGCGTGTTGTCAATTCTCATGAGGAACCTGAGCAAAGAGGAGCATTCTCCCCTTCTAAAGATGAGGAAATTGAGGTCCAAGAAATACAGTCCACAAAGCTGATGGCTCTGGGAAATGGGCCCAAGTATTCTAGCTCAAACTTTCTTCTCTATGTCCTTCTCTTTCCAGAACAAAATGCACCTTCAATCTAGCTGGAGTTTTTTACCTACTACAGGCTAGTCCTCCACAGAGATGAGATGGGGAGGTTGTTCTACGTAGAAGGAAGAGTAGCAAAAACCATGGCGTGGTGCAACAGCATGGACAAGAAGGAGGAGGTCAGAGAGGCAACAAGAAATGGGCCTCTGGGGTTGATCACAATCACCTGGTAAGAAATTTGAATTTTTCTTGGCAAATTTTTCTTAGTTTCTCTCTCTCTCACACCATGATCAATTGATTTGAAAAGTAAGGACTTTGTGTCACCTGAATAAATTTTCCTGGTTTTCTAAATTTTCCAGATTCCTAAAGAATGAAAGTTCAGGCATAAAGTAGCTGGTATCTTCTCTATTATCAGCATCCTTGACACAGAAATGACAAAGGGTAGTGACATCTAGAATTTTCTGTACAGGCTATTTATAGAACAAAGCCAGAGAGGTTGTAGGTGGCCTGATGTTCACCCAGGACGACACCCCAATTCATTCGTTCACTCATCTCACAGAGGTCGCCTGGCGCTGCCTGGGCTTCAGGGTGGGGCTTACATGTCCCTCCCCCACACCAGGCTGTTCATAATCACCAAGCAGCGGCACCTCACACTGTCCCATTAGAGAGGCGCCCGCGGCCCGCTTGTTGGGCATGTTGATGCAAGCTTGGGAAGGAAAACATAATTCACTTTTGCCAGTGACAGAAATGTTAACACTTACTTGAAATAGCTGATAATCTGACACAGGAGAGTTAAAGGATTACTGTATTTCATTTGACTAATAAGAAAAGCTGTTTAAAAGCTATATTAAAAAGCCTTAATGTATGGTGACTGAACGTTGCTTTAATGTATTCTGTGTCATCAACTATTAGAATGCTTTCCCTCTCTTATTATGTTACCATAGATTTCTGCCTCTTGTTTTTTTTCTGGGATGAGATAATAAAAGGCATCTCTATTCACAGAGATTTTTCCAAAGAAACATTTATGTAATAAATATTTCTTGAGCACCTACTGTGTACCAGGCACCAGGCGATGCAGTTGGCGTTCAATGACAAAAAAACCTGTGGTCTCTGACCTCTGAACAGTGGCATCTTTTGGAAAGAACTGATGGGAGAAGACAGTAGACAAAAGAGATAGAAAAAATCATATCTGAGATTTAGTGGATATATGAAATAATCTTATTCAAGTATCACTTAAAAGATAAGGAAACTGAGGCTTGGGAAGCTGACTTGCCGAGAGCACACAGGCTAATTAGCAGAAAATCTGAGCCTGGATTGTTGATGTCTTGCTTCTCATTTTGATGCTGGAACATAATTTCCTGCAGTCCCATTGTCGCCGAGGGTGAGGACAAGTGCTCTGCATTTGTAGCCCTCCTTCATGGTGGCATATTTGTCCCTCCCTAAGATCTGTCTCTTCCTAAAAAAGCTAGGCAGTGATTTCTAAGGCCCATGACCACAGATTGGCCATGCCTTGGCTAACCATATTAAGTAGTTAGTGCATGTGATTGGGCTTTGTAACCATATGGAGCAGTTAGACCCGAGGGGTGGCTACTGGCCCTACAGATTGCAGCAGCCTGTGCCCTGAGCTTCAGAATAATGGCCAGAGCTTGGCCCCAGACAGCCATTTCCCCCTACTGATGCTGGGTGACCTGCCTCTCCAGGGTCTCTCTGTCTTCCTCTTCACAGGTCCCACATCGTAGGTCTGTGGACCACACTATGCTCTCTTTGGAAGTTGGCCCTTAGTATCTTTATGAGATACAACAAATGCTGACACCTGGAAAGTGTACACAGACTCTTCCAGCTAAGGCTTCTAAGCTTGTGCAGCTCTTTAATCCTTACAACACTGCTGTAAACTCAGTGGGAGGGAGACCAGTGCACTCCTATTTCTGACAGGGACATCAGAACAGGTGCAAATATGGCACAGATTTAGCCAGAGGTGGGGACCGTGATGAATCCCAGGCTGCACTTGCCCTGTGGATTCTCACCCTGGATCCCATATGCTATGGGGCTTATGATTTACCATGAATGACAAATTGCTCCTGCAGATGGAGTTGAGACATATTAATAAGAAGGCTTCTTTACTACACTTAACAGGAAACTAAACTTCACTAACTTACAACAGGACAAATCTCATCTGAGTAAGAAAATGCTAAAACACAAAGTGTAGCTCAAGAAAACTAGACTATGTGGTCCAGTGGGGGTAGAGACCATGATAATTTTGTTCATTGCCTATTCCTAACCCCCTCACATGCTCCTGGTACACAGTGAATGCTGAATGCTTGCCAAATTAATGGAACAGTGGGTCAGTGAAAAGTAATAAAACAATTATGTTAACTTTCAAATGGATGTAGTCAGAGCAGGCTATGTAAGAATTGAGGCACCTGTACAAAATTAAAACATTTACAAAAGTAAAATATGGGGCTCCTGTTTGAAAAGCAGGGAAGAAGTGCTGTTAAAATACCAAAATATAAGACCCTGCAATCTTCCTGTTTGTTATGGTGTTTTTTGATTTGCTATTTAATGCCATTCTGAATACAGAAAAAAATTAAGAATTTATAATAATACTATTCATCATTATATTGTGCAATGTCTGCTTTGAATGCAAATATAAGAGTATTTAACATGTTTGCAAAATGATTTGAATCATACAATTTGTGTTTTGTAGTTCATCCATGCATCTGTATTTTGTCCTTACCAGAACAGTGGGAGACTCAGCACCAAATTAACTTACCTGTTTTGTTTTTATGTCTTAATGTGAGCTCATTCTCTCAACACTCTCTACTTTGGGCTTATTGATGAGATAAGATAACTGAAAGGATAAGAGCTATGGGTTGGCCTACCTCTTCCTTTCCTTCTATGTCATCATTTTCAACATAAGTGACTGTTTAATTCAGGGAAGTAAAAACGAAATGTGATAGAGTTTCTTAGAATGTCATTGCCTTGTTTCTGGATTCACAATGAGTTCTGGTGCAAATAGGAAGTGAGGCCTCTCAGGGCTATCAGTGCCCACATCTCAGTCTGAGTGGGACACCATACTTACCTTGTATTCACTTTGGGTCTCACTAAATTCCCACACGTGGTGGATCCACTGGAATGCTATGCTCATGGGGCACCGTGCATACCACGTACAAATGGAGAGGTGTGGGAAGGAGAGCATGCAGACTGAGCCTGGCTCCTCCACAGTGCCCACGTGCCACTGTTCCATTGGATTGGACTTCAAACACAAAATCAAAGTTTAAATTGTTAAAGATTTTAGTACATTGACAGCTGGTCATTAAACTAAGCACAAGCAGAGCTTTGCATTTATGAGGCCTGCCCTACATAAAGGGACTAAAGCTTATGGCCAGCAGGTAGAGTTCTCATCTAGACCATTCGAAGATAGAACAAAATCTCATTCCAAATCAATCTGGGTCATTGCCAAAGCCCCTATGAATAATATAGGGGACTGGGATGTAGCTCAGTGGTAGAGTATTTGCCTAGTAGGCACAAGGCCCTGAGTTCAATCCCCAGCACTGCAAAATAAGCATATATATATATCTTAAGCAATCACATTCATTCAATAAATATTTATTGACTACCTATAATGGACCAGAATTATGCCTTCTCCAAACTTATCTAAATTTAAATTTATTTACACTTTTTATTTCATAGTTAGTACAAAAGTAAATTTCAAACAACTAGTGTGTAATTATTATAAATCCCAAAATAGTGGCATCTGGATAAATGATATTTTACTACTTGCTACAACCTCCCCAGATGTGGGCCTTTGGATTTAAAAAAATGCCTGTGGTGAGAAAATTCACTCCTGAGGATAAAGACCTTAAGGGAGAAAATAGAATTGAGACAAAGGCCAGAAATATTCACATAAAAGCTCTTATATATACCTTGTTATTAAAGAAACTAAGCCATAAAAATAAACACTAAATATAGTCAATGGATGATCCCCCTCCAATTAGTAATAAATGCATAGTACATTTATTTCCCATTGCCATATTTAGCTTGTTTGAAACTTTTCAGGATCTCTCTTTCCTACCTTTTCAATAGGCTAGCTGTCAATTTGTTTTGCTTCAATATGCATGCCCATAAGCAGTTTTAAAGGTAAAGAGAAATATTAACTAAAGGAAATATGCATGCTAACAAGTATTCTTGGGTGTTTTTCTCATCCTCCAACCAAAGGTTCCATGCCTTTCTGATTTTATGGCTGGGTGTCCTCTTCTCCGAGGCCAGCTCCAGTCTCTGTGCTGGAGTCAGAGCCAGTCCCTGGGCTGCCTGGAAGGCAGAGGCTTTGGAGAGCCTCATCCCTGCCCTGCTGAGGGGGTACTCTGCACGCTTCTCACCCTGAATGGCCTTGGGGTCAGATTGCTTGGGTCTGCTCATGTTAACTTCTTGCCAGGCTCCTGCTGTTGCCAGTCCCTCCTAAACACCTAGCTATTCATCCTCCGACCAATTTACCTTCATCTTCCCTTATCTGCCCCAAGGCTGCAGTGCAGAATCTTCTCCCATTTGCCATCGCTTTTTACCTGTCCTTTCTTTTCCCAAGCCCAGTTTTCTCATTTTAAAATCATTCCCAACAGGATTGGCTCGCCATTCATATGTGCTGGAAACAAGTTGTTAAAAAGGTTTACAGAAGTAAATTTGTGTACAGCTGAATTATTTTTCTTAAAAAAATTTTGTAGTTACTAGGGATTCCTATATGTTTCTTCTTTGTGTGGGAAGAACATGATTTTGGATTAAATTAGGGTTCAAATTTTGACCCTGCTCCTTTTGTAGCAAAGTGACTGACCTTGAGAAAATGCACAGAACTTCTCTGAGCCTTGGATTTCTCAACTCCCCTGAAAAGGAAATAATAATGTCGACCTTGCTGACGTGAGGACGTGTTGTTGGATTCAAGAGGCAGTTTGCAAAATGCCCGACCCACATGATGGCAGTTACCTAGGTGTGTGTGTGTGTGTGTGTGTGTGTGTGTGTGTGTGTAGAAAGAGAAGGCTATTGAATTTTCAACAAAATAATGATGGTGGCTGGCTTTGTAAAACATTAGCTTTTCCCTTTTTAT